>JAGFPH010000491.1:142915-168737 GCA_018207615.1 Philaenus spumarius
AAAAACCCTATCTCCTAGGAACGTAAAATTTGGTACACATATTTTTCATTGGACCTAAAGGCAAACTAATTAATGATTTTAAAATATTTGGTCTTTATGGGTTGAAACAACCAATAAAAATGTAAGTATTGTATGTTATAATTTCCTTAAAGCTAGAAAACAAAAATGTTTTACGTTTATTTCTTACACGATAGATATAAAAAGTAAACCAGTTTTACATTTTGTAACGTTCTGCTATATTTGAAAATGTAGTAACAACCCCTAAAACCGTAAATATTAATTGAATACCGCCTAGGAACGTGAAATTTGGTACACATATTGCTCAATAGGGGCTGGAGGTGAACTAAGAAAGGATTTTAAAATATTTGGCCTTTAAGGGGTTTACAACCCATAAAACAATAAACGTTGTTTGTTATACTTTCCTTAAAGCAAGAAAGCTGAAATTTTGTACATTTATTTCTTAGAAGATACAAATAAAAAATAAAGCAGTTTTACCATTTTATCGCGTTCTGCTAAGGGGTGAACATTTAGTAACAACATCTATAACTATAAATATGAATTTAATACCGTTAATTAACGTGAAATATTTGGTTCACATATTGCTCAGAGGCGCTATAGGCGCTCTAAGATAGGATTTTAAAATATTTGACCTTTAAGGGTTGAAACATTCCCTAAAGGTTGTTTGTTTACTTTCCTTAAAGCTGAAATTTTTTACATATATTACTTACAAAACACATATGAAAAGTAAATTACTTTTACATTTTGTTACTTGCTGCTAGGAGTGAAAATGTGTTAACAACCCCTAAAAACAATAATTATTAATATTCATACATTCCTTAAAACTAGAGAGCTGAAATTTTGTACATTTATTTTTTACACGATACACATAAAAAGTAAACCAGTTGTACATTTCTTTACTTGCTGCTAAGGGTTGAAAATGTAATAACAAACCCTAAAAACAATCAATACTAATTTGTATTCTTTTCTTAAAGCTAGAGAGCTAAATTTGGAACTTATTAACTTTAAGAAAATATTTAAGACGTAACCTAATCAAAACTAACCCGATCTATGCATTCACAATTAAAGACGCTGATTTACCAGTCTGTAGATTTAGCGGTTGAAAAAAATACGTTCTTCACTCTGAATTTTGTATTTATTTAATTTATTTAGCACACATACCATGACGAAGACAATTGACGGGCAACCAGTGAACAATAAATACCAAAGTAATTGAATATAAATGTTATAATTCACTTTAATAATAATAGATGAAAGAAAATGAGAGAATACTATGACAATTAATTATAAATCATGGTGTTGCAACAAACAAATTCCCTGTAGCGAAGCACGGGTATTCAGCTAGTATATGATGAATTTAAAACATTTCAGTGATCTATTTTAAAATCAAGAAAACTAATAGAAATTTAAATTTATAAATTTAACAATAATGGTACAGTACAGGAAATTTAGACTCTAGTACAACAAAGTAAAACGAAATTTAGGTGCCCTAGTTTTACAAGTTAATATCGTTGACATTTTTAATAATCTACCTCCTTTTAATAATAAACTAGCCTTTTATTGCCAATAATTACTATACGTTCTTACTCTTATTTTGTAAACGCATATTAAGACTGGGCAGGAGTGAAATAATATTTCTGAGTTGACCCCACCTCTCCAAGTGGCAGAGCAATACACTACTAGCATCGAGTTTCTGTGCGTTTCATTCTTCCGCTAGCAAATATAGGGCAGTTTCATAAAGGAGGAAACTAGAAGGTTACAGGCGTAACCCTGACTGTAAACGTACTGAAATGCGCATGCGTGACAATGTATGTGAGTGTGTGTTATTAAACACAGCTTTCTCACAAACATTACAAATTAACGGATATATTATGTTCCTAGTATTCCTCCGTGAGCAACAAGTTGTGTGCACCAAACACTGGAGTAGGAACACAAATTCGGCACCTACATGCTTCCACAATAAAGCAGATTGTTTCGTCATAAATTATAAAAATTTATTGAAATTACTTTTATTTGAAAGGTATTAAGCTTCGAATGTGGTGAGCTTTTTACATTTTTGATATTTGCATTATTGAATAAGAAAAAAAAATCACAAACTTTAATTTTGAGTTAAGTCAAAGAACAAATTTAGTTAAAAACAAATTTTAAAAAAACTAAATGATATCCACATTTGGTATGTAATAACCTTTAAAATGACATATTCAGAATAACTGCCTGATCGTTATTACTCAAGTAATCTTGTTACGCTCTTATGGCTTTTGAAATTAAAGATTGTGGCTGGGTCTGCCGAAACTTAAGTGCCTTGATTATTATTTGTCTTAGTTTACGTGAAGAGATATATTCATAGCCATTAAATAGCCCTGTACTTAAAATTTGTATTTTAATCTGTAGTATTGTTTTTGTTTTGTTTTTTTAATTAGTTTTTAACATCAACGTCACTGTCTGCTCTTGTTAACTGAGACAACATTGAGTCATTTACATTGAGGGTTGACCATTTACAGATTTCCTCCCCCATTTAAGTGGGTTCAAAACACCACTAAGTTAGTAGCCTCTTGTAGTTTGTATATGTATGTGGTTAATATATTTTAAGATACCAAGCCAAAACAGTAATATCGTTTTTGCACAGTTCGGTGGAATGTATACATCCCCAAAGCATGTCATTCACTACGGACTTTTTGCCCTACTTATTACTGTATAACTTAGACTAAGACCTATCTCTAGTCCTTCAACTAGCCTGAAAATAGATGCTACTATGTACATTGATTTCATACCACTTGAATGATGAAAGGCTATTAAAATTTGTCTGCATGTTTCAAGTACTTTGCTATGCATTCTATATGTTTGTCAGTTTCCTCCGCCTCCAACATATCCTACATGCTGCGTCTCACTAGTAGAGGCCTACAGCATTGATGTGATTCCTGAGAATACCATGCTGTTATTAAGCAGATTTCCAGTCTAAGTTGACATTTTCCCCGTTGTAAAAGCCTATTGGTAATGCTCTTACCTGGAGCACAGTTCAGTTTCTTGACGTGGTATTGCCTATTGTATTTGATCCAAAGGTTGGAGTGGATTTTCCAATTAAGGGCAGAGGTATTCCATGAGATGCCACACACTGGTGATGAATCCATGGTGTCCTGGAATCCAACAGAGGTGGACATTATTTTGGGCGGAAAGCTTTTTGAGATGATTGTTGCAATCCCATACTACCTCTCGCTGAAATACTACTACCTAAACGCTACTTTGGTGCCTGTATGTAAACTCTCTGGTGCCCGTAGTCCATCTTTATCTGATTACATGCCAGCAGAGCATACATTTCTGTTTGAAAAACAGTACAATAACTACCTAAATTAATAATGATATTCATCTTGGGTCTTACCCCTTGTCCAAAAGCTCCTTTTCCTTTCGATCCGTCAGTGTACCATTACAGAACCGTGGTTGGAATTAAGTTCGGTAAAGTTGTCCATGCTTCTCTAACCTTTATAGTAACAGTGAAGCGTCTTTTGAAACAATACATAGCAATCTTGCCTACCGACTGCAGTTAAATATTTGGATGAATGCCTGACAAATAGTAATCAATCGCCTTTATTTTTTCACTATAGTAAACAATGACCTATATTTTTCGGAATGGTAAACAATCGCATTGTTTTTAATATAGTAGACAGTGACCTTTATTTTTCAATATAGTAGACAATCGCCTATATTGTTTCAACTAATAATTATTATTACTAGGTAAAAAAGAGCGATTTCAGCTAGATCAAGATAAATTGATCCTTGGGTAAAAAGGAAATTATTCAGTTAGATAAAGATTAATTTTCTGGGTAAAAAGGAACTACTGTATTTAAATTCTATGAAGATAAATTTACTGGATAAAATGGAACGATTTCAATTAGATAAAGATACATTCATCAACCATTGCATTGGCATGAGTGTGAAATTTTCTCCTGACCCCCAGCGGTAAAACATATCCATATTAAAACTTTTGAACATGTAAGGAAAATTGCTTACAATTTATCCAATCAAGCCCTAAAAGCTCAAGAGTGTTTGGTATTTCGTTCAATGGATTACAAACAACTCCTCATTCAATGTGAAGTTCGGTAGCCGTAGAAAGGCAATGTATTGACAAGATTCCTGTACTTAACTGTAACATCATCTGAATGTAGAGTTTGAATACATTGTGAAATTATATCGAAATCCATGTCTCAAATGAATAAAAGTGAAATCAGATGTCAAGAGATGAACTTTAATAATCTTGTATTTCTTGATTTGAAAAAAACAGAATGACCGATTTGCTAAAGTCACTAGACCTGCCTGTTGCCTGTTCCAGTTGGAGTCTCCAACTCAGGTGCTCAGGTTCAAACATAATTGCTGGCAATCGATTTGCATGCGCTCCACGCTTCTCGCTAGTCTTCATTAGTCTAACTAACAAAAAGTAAAGTAACTAACAGAAGTAAATTTCCAGAAATTTAAAACTTCCCAATTCAAAAAAAAATTGCAGAAATTTTGCAATGGAGCAAAAACTCTCCGCAAAAAGTGAAACTAATATCAAATGAAGAAGACTCATTAATTGATCTATTTTCAGCCAGACTCTGATATAGTTTTTCAAATATCTTTGGTACTATTTTGAATAAATATTTAAAAGAAGTTCAAGCTGATTTTCAAGTTTCAATCAAGATATTGATTTTTTCGTATAGTACAAACACTGCCAAAAATCACACGAATTGTTTACTTCGAATCTTGACCGTTCCTATTAACTTTCTTAAATTGTAACTGCTTGAGGCAGCTAAGAAATAATAATAAAGTCTGTGTTGCCGAATAAACATTTCATTTAAACCATTTACTACTTAACTAATTTTAAATTAAATTTTTGAAATTTTAATTATACAAACTTGTTTTATTTAGACTTGATTTTTGATAACTTATTATTTGCTTCATAACAGTTTTCTTTTTATTAGCAGATTTATATTTTTTAAACTATATTATTTTCAGGGTTGGAAATTATTTGTTTAAGATAAAAAATGGTTCTTACAACAAACAATGTTGGGATCCGATGTTCTAGCATACCTAGAAGTTGATAATATTTTTTCGGTCAAATGAACAAACTCTTCCAATATTTTGAAACGTAATGAAGCAACTTGGAACAAAACTAGTGCCAGTTTCATGTTTAAAATTAAAATCAATTGTTATTATCAGTTTTATCAAAATCGGTTCATAAAAAGTTGAAATTTTATATCGTAATTTTAAAAACTTAAGCTGAAAGCACCAGTATGCCAAATTTCAAGTCTCTAGTTAACCCGCAATAGTACTTGTATTAATCTCAGAGGTCCGTAGGCTTTACAATAATATATAAGACTATCATGTGTCCTCGGCTTCGGTCGCAGATATGAATGGAGGAATAGTGTAAATTTTGAATCATTTCAGATCCGAGTTCCCTGGCACAAAAACGCATTGAGAGTTTCGTCCAAATCGATCTATGTTTCATCTATGTACCAGCAAGAGCTAAAAATCAAGTTTTCCGCCAGTTTTTATTCATAACTGCCGACTGAATGTAAAAATAGCAAGTGTACGAATTATTATTTATTTTTAAGGTTGGTTACCCATTTCTGAAAATTTTGTGGTATAAAAAAAGCTTAAAAAACAATTACTGGTAAATATAAATAGCTAAATTGTATAAATAATGTTAATGTGTTTCATGTCATTTTGAAATAAAATACACCTTTACTCTACTTTTTTACATTTTAGACAACGCGCCTTCAATTTTCGTGCTACAATATCTCCGTATTTTAACATTTATCGATTTAAACCATCTTAGAGGTTTAATTTTTCAAAACTGTTTCTTAGCTACTGTCTAGGACCTCAGAGGAAGCTTTGTGCCAAGTTTAATTGTAATCCGTTCTGTGGATTTAGAGAAACCGTGATGAGTAGGCTAGTAATGTTTTGGCTTATGTACATAACTAGCGGCTCAATCCGGCTTTGCACGGAGAAACAAAGCAAAGTTAAATATGGGGATTTTTAGTAACTTTGACACCCCCAAACCCCCCCTCCCTAAAATTTCGAATTTTTTGAAAACCTTTCTTAGCGAGCACCTTGGGCCCTAAAGGCAGCTACATACCAAATTTAATTCCAATCCGTTCGGTGGTTTTTGAGATTTCGTGATGAGTCAGTGGATTATATATATATATATAGATATACAGATTAAAGTCTGCATATTTTATTGGCTATTTGAATGGTTTTTAAAACTGTAATAAGAAGCTATTTTGGACTATCGTTTAAAAAAAAAAAAATGAAGTTATTTATGTACACAAGAAAATGAACTTGGGGCGGATATGTTTTCAATAAAGTCAGGCAGGCAATTATCATCCATTAGAATGTTTCTTCAATTAAAATATTAACGGCCTAAACCTTTTTGAACGTAAAATGAAATCACGATTTGGTAGCAAGTTCTAAATATGTATGCAATGTTTTGCTTTTATTATTAAGTTTCTTACTAAATTGTACTTTTATTAAAATCTTGATTTTACCTTTTTAAACAAAAAATAAAAAAATCACGCATAACAAAGCCGAATTTGCCTAGTTTCACGTCATCCTGTATTAGTTATAACCTGAAGATGATGATATCAATGATTTCTTTATTTTAAGTTCAAATAATGATTTTTGTTTTAATCCTATTCAAAACTCAACAATTCTCCCAATTTTTAGTATTTTACAATATGCGGTTAATTTAAATGAGTGTTACTAAATAGCCATAATCTGTCCATGTAAAATTATTTAAGCAATTCAATTTTTAATAAATTCCTATGTGTCGTTTTTTATAAAACACTTTACATTTTTCCGAGTAACAAGTCACAAAATGTTTTCGGAAAAAATGTTGTTCAACGAACTAATTTGCCTACTGTGAACACATCAAAGCGTTACACAAAATAGAACTATCCCAAAACAAATATTCAGTATTTATAATGATTTAGATATTTATTTTTTATTTTTTAGATGCTTAGACTTTTTGCGTTTGCATACAGTAAACATCATGCACTTTTATACAAATATAATTTCTTTTTTCCATGATTATTTTTTTTTTTTTTAAATAATACTAGAGAAGCCCGTCTGAATTTATGTTAATCATTTCTTACATACCTAAGTTGTTTATTCAGATATTTCCTTCTCTGGTGTAGTCTTTTACATACTCGTAAAAATGTTTCATGTATTTAGTTTGAAAAGGAAAAAGAGTTAACCTCCTGTAGAAAGTAAATAATCTTTTGAAAAGGCATAAGAAAAATATAATAGTTTTAAAAATAAGTAATTTGTAGTCGGGTTTTAAATTATACGACCCAACATTTTCTATAACAATATAACGTAAGTATTACAATTTTAGATTTTAACCAGAATATGTCGAATACATAATATAAAACCAACTAAAGGTAAGCAACGTCTTTAAAAAACTGTTATTTGAAGGAAGTCAAATGTATATTATAAACGGGATGATTCGTGACAATATTTGTATAATGCGCGGTATTTTCAGTCCCGATTTGACCTTGTAATATTTATATTTGCGAACCATCTGTTAGAGAAGAGAGGTCATTTCTTCGTATTTAAATATTAAGAGGAAGCCACAAGAATATTTACTATAATATCGTAGTTACACACACTAGTGCATATAAATAAAATGCGTTGTTTTTGCTTATAAATTTCTGTCAATATAGAAATGGTGTTGTTTATTATTATGATAATTAGGCCTATATATGTAGGACCTACATAATTAAGTTAAGTATAATCTTCTCCTAATCCTAACGTTGTTTTTTTAATTATGTTCGTTTACTAGATTGTTACTATAGTAGTTTTAGAAGATTTACTATCTCCGTGTTAAGTCAACGAACATAAATCAAAATATAACATAAGGAAAAGCAGAAGAATGTTATCAACTTAAAAATGTTTTTTCTGTCTTTATCTTAAGAATGTGCAATGCCAGGACGAAACAGATCCATACAGTCCTATTCAATGTAACTTATCTTTCATCGAATTTTGCAGATAATCTTTTGTTATTTGCAGGCAATACATCTAAATTATAATTTATAGGTCACCAAAATTTTAAATTATTCATTGTTATTAAAGATATTTGTTTATAAACAAGACGAAAAACATGATTTCAGTCAAGTCACTTTATAGCAGTAAAACATCGGGGCGAATTTTGTTACCTACTAACTATACATTGGAGCTTTATGAAAATTTAAATGTAGTACGCACAATCGCACATGGCCGAAACTAAAAATAAGACCGGTATTAATAAAAACGAGAGTGTATACAAGTGATATTCTAGTCGCACTCGAGCGCTTTACCAATGCAATACATACTCGCAAACATGTATTATCTACTTGTACTTGAAAAATTATACCGGTCTTCAACGTATACAATCAATAATTAAAGGACATTACAGGGCATCATAAGCCCAGTATGTTTAAAATACGAGTTGTAGGCGATCATCGTGAGTACGCAGTTACATTGTCACGTTTATTGAATCCCTGATCAACTAAAACCACTGCAACTTCATATGGAACGGGCAAGATGTTCTGCTACAATTTAGTCCTGATGATTTCCAGGCGTGTTTATGCAATATTGATGGTACATACTTTGAGTTTTGGTATTGCATATAAAGCGCCTTTAATTACAACGGATGAGCGAGATATGCACTTTAAAATGTATATATATTTTGTTTTTGTAAAGCGATTTAAATGAAACAATCGCTAAATGTTAGCCCAAGCTTATCGCAATACATCATTGAAAACCATATCCCAATTGGTTAAGCCGTTGTGGGGATTAGTGTGCACAAACAGACAGACCAACAGTCAAAAAATGTTTAAGATTTTATTATATATGTATAAATGTGTAAATATAATGCCAACACCAATAATATAGTAATTAGTGTAAGTATATAAATAGCTTTTCCCAACACCAATAATAGAACCACCTTCAATAGTTTTTATTTAAATGAATAAAAATTATGTAGCCTAATATTTAGTGTTAGGATTCCAGGCAGAAATCAACCCTCAAAGTAGATTAATAGCCTAGTCAACGAATTCCAAAAAGGGGGGTCTAGAAGAAAAGTCAATAAGCGGAAAGACCAACTATGGTACATTGTTTGGGGTACCTAGTAGTATAACATACTAAAAGACCTTGACCCTAGGGGTGGCGGAAGAGGGGGGTTAAAGATACAATTTTTTGATTTAAAAATATATACGTATACAAAATTAAAGCTGACAAAATTCTCTACATTTTTCATACCTATAGTATGTTTGCTATCTGTAACCGTTAAGGGTCGGCTCTAGCTGTCGGCCATGTTGGCTGACACTCCATAACACCAATGTTAAATTAAAATCCAAATTTATCCTTTATTTTTTATAGGATAATTATGAACGATATGTCATTTTAAAACTATGGCGAATATGCATGCAAATGGTATTTTCAAATCTAAGAAAAACATTTATATTTTTTTATATTTATTAACAATTTAAAACATTGATTTTTAATATTATTTTATGTTGTCACTATTAATTATAGCGAAAAACTACCAAGCCATTCGAATGAAGAATTTCGTCCCCAAGAGTTTGGTATTTTTTTGAAAACGCTATTTGAACAATTGCAAGTTTTAAATGGATTTAGGCTGAGCAATGTCCGTGTAACCTGCCTCCGTTATAGGGTGATTTTAAATATTTTTTTACGTTGTAACTATTAATTAAGCAAAAAATTACCAAGCCATTCGGATGAAGAATTTTGTCCCCAAGAGTTTGGTATTTTTTTAAAAACGCTATTTGAATAATTGCTGGTTTTAAATGGATTTAGGATGAGCAATGTCCGCGTAACCTACCGCCGCTATAGGGAGTCGCAGGTTGCTTTCTGTTTTACTAGAGCCGACCCTTAATGAGATATACGCTCTCGAAAATCGGTAATTTTCGAAAAAAAACGTTTCTTTGCATTGGAATACTTTATTATTTGCTCCTCATGCGGTCTACCCTCGTGTGCTCTCTCCAGTTCTTATCTCGTTCGTAGAAAGTCAAATTATTGGGTATTTCGCCTCAGTATATTATTTTATTTTATTATTACTATTATGTCGCTATGTCGACGGAAAAATGTTTTGTTTCTCGCTTTAGTTGAGTTAGTTTATACAATGTCATACGTCCGTAGGAAGTCGAATTATTGTGTTTTTCGCCTTTATATTTTATTATTATTATATTCGGTACATTTTATTAGTATTATATGCGGTATATTTTATTTTTATTACTATTATATCGCAATTTCGACGCAAACGTATTTTGTTTGTAACGAGAACTTGTACGAAAGTGGTGGGAAAGTGTCCTGTGTGAGTGCAAAGTTATAGCCTTGTAGGTTTGACATCCCTCAAAGTTCATTCCACATGCAGAAAACATTATACGTAAGCCGATACTGAAATTGAAGGATTAAAATTATATCATTCGTAACCTACTGTGCCATAAATGTGCAAAAAACGCACATTATGTGAATATGTTGCCGTTAAGGCAGGTAAAATAAATTAAACATACACACAACAAAGTTATGTTAGGCCTAGAGTGATGAACCAACATTTTATTTTTATTGAATATATATATAGTAGGAAAACCATTGAAGCCTTCCTGCAACTGCAGCACTGCACGTTGCACATTGCACTTGCAGAATATTAGGTTCAAAATGTCATCTGTTGCTATTGGATTTTGGGTTGTAATAGGGATGAGGTAGTTAAGCAGTCCATTGCGTTCTGTTCCCACCCCCATTCCTCTGGGCGTAAGCTAGTGTTGTCACCGTTGTATCTGAAAGTAGCACCGACGACTATGATGTTTGGCTGATCTCTCGGATGGTGGGAGGGATGAGATATCGGGCTGCACATTCGCCACAGTCTTGACGAATGTGTCGTAGCAATATTTGTTCAGTGATTTTTCTTTCTTCAGGGCACCGTATCACCGGAGGAAACAATTATTGCCCTGATCTGGAATCTGCTTATGAGTGGCTGAAAGATTGTTAAAGACTTCAGCAGCATATGCTACATCTGCATAATTCTTGAACAGTTTAGCAAATGCAAGTTTGCCCTTGATGATGGCTGCTGTTATAGTATCACATCCTGTGAAAGCATGGATGAGCATATTGCCGTGAACTCCTGTAACTCAGCGGGGGAAATACAGACTGGTTGGCACCTTTTCTCGGCCCAGTTTCATAATTATGATGTATTGATCTTTGGGGATTAGCACAATCAAAAGGACTATGAGGTCTGTGTTCTCTCCAATGATAACGACTTGTGAATCTGTTAACTTATCAAGGGCTGTTTCAAACAGGGGCCTGATTCATCACATAAGCTGCAATTCTTTCGGCTCACGTATAATGTTTTCTGTATGTAGAATGAACTTTGAGGGTGTCAACCCTACAAGGTTGGAGCTTTTTCCGTCATTTCTTTGTAAAATGGCACTTATAAGTGAAACTATTACTTTTGAACTCATACAGGACACATTCCCACTACTTTCCCAAGTTCTCGTCACAAACAAAATACGTTTGGGTCAACATTGCGATATAATAATAATAAAATATACCGAATATAATAAAAAATAAAATATACTGCATATAATACTAATAAAATATAAGCGAGAAACAAAACATTTTTCCGTCGACATAGCGACATAATAGTAATAATAAAATAAAATAATATACTGAAGCGAAATACACAATAATTTGACTTTCTACGAACGAGATAAGAACTGGAGAGAGCTCACGAGGGTAGACCGCATGAGGAACAAATAATAATGCATTCCAATGCGAAGAAATGTTTTTTGTTTTCGAAAATTACCGATTTTCGAGAGTGTATATCTCATTAACGGTTACAGATAGCAAACATACTATAAGTGTACAAAATGTAGAAAATTTTGTCAGGTTTAATTTCGTATACGCATATATTTTTTGTAGGACCAACTCCTACTGAGATATAGGCAAACAATCAAAAAATGTTACCTTTAACCCCCTTCCCCCTCTTCCGCCACCCCTAGGGTCAAGGACTTTTAATATGTACTACTAGATACCCCAAACAATGTACCATAGTTGGTCTTTCTGCTTATTGACTTTCCTTCTAGAATCATTCGTTGACTGGCCTATAAAAGTAGATAAATGATAAAATATGGAGATATTGCCGGGCGAAAATTGAATTATCAATTTGTCCGTCATTCTATCTGTCTGTTACCATCTCGGCCATTTTTACAACTATCAACATGAAATTTGGATTGAAGTTACTTGCTCGCTGCTACAGTTTAAGGAATGAAAAACTTTTACAATCTTGTAATATGGGGGGGGGGTTACAACGTAGTCGGGTAGTATATACGTTAAAAGTAAATCGTCAACAATCGAAATATTTTTTAAAATTATTTTTTCTGAAACTAGTTACAATAAAACTAACAATCAGTTTTCATCTGACAAATACGACAAATACAGTCAAGGTTGACCCATCAGTGCTCCCAGTTTGTGCTGACTAAACTGTAAGTTCAAATCAGAATCAAAAGGCGGTCCTCTTTATGTTGTCTGTATGTTTCTTCACTATCGAGCAGCCTAGAGGCCTCCTCATTAATGTGATACTTCAGCCGATTTTCATGGATATTAGCACATTTTGTATTTCTTCAGTAACAGTGGGTACTTTTAAGTCCCGATGGAGGTCGCTATTATAAATATACTATGGTCGCATTAACCATGGTTCGCAGAACTTTGTTTTGAAATCTCTGAATGATTGCACGTTTGATTTTTTTTTATTACATCCCCATAGCTGGATTCCATAGGTCCAAATTGGTTTAAAAACTTGTTTGTACAGCACCAGCTTATAATTGTGGTATTTTGCCTATCAGCCAATACATCTTTGTTAATTTTATGTTCAGTTCTTCATTTTATCCTGTATATACTCCTTCCATCGAATTTTAACATCTAATGTCATTCCCGGGTATTTTTCAGTTAGAATGGGGAATGTATGTGTTGAATCCTTTAATTGTTGAAATTAAGGTGCATTGATTTACTTTCATCAATAAAAAATGCACGACAAAATGTATGTCCCCCTCCCAAGTTCTGAAAATTCTTGCCCTATAATTTTATATAAAGATTTCAGGGAAATTCAAACAGTCTGAGACTATCAATTTTTTTAAATGTCATCATCGTCAATTGCTCGACCCTTTTAAAGCTATCAACATAAAATATGGCTTAGAAATAGAACTTAATTTTACACACCTAGTCCGAGAGCCAGAAGTAAAAAGATTTAAGGTAAGGAACTCGCACTTTACCTGATTTAATAATAATTTGGTTCATACTTGAAAAAAGTGTTTGTTTGAAACCTACTGTAGGGGTTTTGTTTTGTTACTCCATTCCCAGAATCTTAACTAAGGAAATATGGCCACCGTGGTGGAGCCATAATCGTTTACCACTTATTATGAGTTCATTGTCGTTGCAACGTGTTTTAATAACGTATTATTTGTGAGAATTCCTGTTCAAGTTTTATTCTACAGTATTTATTTAGTATATTATCATCTCACAAGTCAAGCTTAATATTTAATTATTAAAAACTTGAGGGCTCCCCCCCCCCCCACACTGCTCGCTCCCTCACCAACCCCCACGGAAACTCGCTGTATCTCTACACTCTCGATGAAGCAAATACAAACTGATTATTGTATACTCGGACAGTGACACGTGGATCGAGGTAGCGGTAACCAGGATACTGACGCATGTGCAGTAGGGCCAGAGCTTTTGTTTGAATAACAGACATTTTTGTATATAATAGAGAGGCTATTACTGCTGTCGTGTTTCATCTCAAAACAATAGTTTACGGTTAGTTTTAAATAATTCGGGTGTTTTCAAATCGTGTGTATAGTTTTAATTTTGTTATATTTTTGTAATAATATTTAATATTAGCAGTTTGTAAGGAAACAATAGGTTTCCAATGTTTAATCTTAAATTCTGGGAATTGAAAAAATTGTATTTAAAAAACTCATGAAACGGATAGTAAAAGAAAACGTCTAAAATATGAAAAATCTATTTATTTAAATAGATTACAAAACATTAAACGTCATCTACAAAATGTCAATCGCACAATAATGCGGTATGTATAGTTGAGTGCATGTTCTATGAGTATAAACACGTTTGTAAGCCTAATAGAGTTGTCCTTTTCGACAGAGGAAGCCAATCAAGTCTATATACATTTCCTGCTCCCTTTCCGCGGAGGGGACTAAAACAAGACGACAGACGACGTCCCTTGTCCGAAGCCGATGCGATCAATTCCCTTTGGGGCGCAGTGGTTTATTCATGTAATCCTATGTAATCGATGTGATCCTCCTACCCACCCCGACCCCACCCCATCCCACTACCCCTGCTCCAGTCCCACCGGCTATCCTATCCTACTGCTTCCCGAATTGGCTATGATTTTATCCCCAATTAATCATCGTCTCTGTTTCTAAAGACCTATTCAATTTACTCTTAACTTCTGCTAATGACACACGGTCTGAAACTACTTAAACGGTTATCGTGATATTGTTTCGTTGGAGTCTTCCATAGTACGGTAACGGTTGCAATAATGTCGGTTAGATAAAAAGATATGTAGACAGATAATCTCTCACACTTAACACGCACAACAGTGCTTACAAAAGATCATACAATACAAAATTTAATAAATCTGAATTCAATTTTAACTTAACGATACCTTATCAAAAAATAAAACATCGAAAAAAATATTTAACTTGAAATTGTGTATAAGCAAAGTATAATAAAAATAAAGTAGTGACTCATTTGGGGTCGTCCTATCCCCATTTGTATAATTGAAACCCTAAGAAACGCTTCGAGGACACTTTACTCAAGACCGTCAGCGGGGTTTCGTTCAACTCCGCAGGAAGAGGATGTTACCATAATGAGACGCTGGAAGTAGTGAGTGACCCGCCAACTCCCTTAACTTCCTTCAACTTCCTTTTTTTACACACACATACACGTATTGATTTTGGTACGGGCAGAATCTGAAATGTTTTTAAACGTTTATAACTCGTGTCTTGTGGAAGGAGAGTTACCCGCTGTGTATGTTGGATACGGTTCGGAAAGTTTTCGTGCTCCTAATGTTGGATACTGTATGATGCTGTTGAAAAATCTGGAAGACTCGCGCATCACCAATATGGTTTCCGAAAGGACCGCTCAACAATTGCTGCCAACCCGTGACGCAATTGCTGGCAAGAGATGGAAGGGAGGCTCCAAGAAGTTCTGTGCCATTGTTACTCTGGACATAATAAACGCTTTTAATTCGCTTCTTTTTATTATTGCATGCAGCATGCTCTTTACATGTTTAATATACCTACTTATATCAGAAAAATCGTGGCGGACTACTTCAAATGTAGAACCTTGAGGAATTATACTGATAATTGTTTTAAGAGGTACAAGATTACCTGGGGTGTTCCGTAGAGTTCGGTATTTATCTCCTTACCTTAGAATATCGTGTAAGTGATGTCTTATCATAGTGCTATCATATCAATAGTAGTTGTGGAAAAGATTGATGACCAGTTAGTTCCGACTTGTATCCAAACTATAGCCACCATTTTTCGGTAGTTGACGTCTGTTGACATACAACTCGCTGAGCATAAGACGGAGGCGGTCTTGGTAACTACTAGTTCAAAGAGATATATCACCACCCTAAGAGTTGGTAACCGCGATATCGTCCATCACGTCCTTGGGCTTCGTGATCGACGCAAAGACTGACATTCAAAGAACACCTTGAATACGCCAGAAACAAAGGTATAATGAACGGATATTGGGGGTCCGAGACATAGCCCGAAGTTGCTCCTGGTCTCGGTTACTAAATCGATCATGATTTACACAGCTCCATTTTTTCCCAAGCTACACAATACGAGGCATACAAGAAGAGAATGGTGGCGTTCATCGACTGTGCTCTACGAGTGGCTTGCGGATTCCGAACTGTATTGAATGATGCATAGTGCGTCGTATAAGGAAAGACACCCATCGACATCCTTGTCAATGAAAAAAGCGGCTCTGTATAATCGTGGAAGTCAAAATATCCGTTCTAACCAGAACTACAGACAAGAGAGGCTTGAGACCTTGATACAGAGGCCGATGGAATTATTAGGAGAAAGGTAGATGGACCCACCATTTTATGCCATCCATCGAAGCTTGGGTAGGAAGCACGACGAGATTGATTTCCACCTTATTCAGATCCTCACCGGCCATGAATGCTTCAGAACCTACCTCTTTAATTACCCCAGACTGACCACATGTGAATTACAGGACGATGTATAAAATGTATTATTTCACTGTACACACTTTCTTGATGAAATAAATATGATTAGAGAGGTATTCGAACAAGCACCAACTCCATAAAATATGATATCTTACATGCTGGTATCACTTAAGTCGTAAATTGCAACACACTCGAATGCAGAGTTGAATGTGAGGAAACTTTAACGCTTAATGTAGAGCGAAGGCTGAAGTCCCTTTCCTTGAAGTGATGCCTAGAGAATGTCCCGAAGTACATACATGAGAATAGGGTAGTGTTTATAGTGGGTGTGCTCGAGGGGTGACTTCCACATATCAGGATTATTTCCTGATGCCTATGAAGTGTTTTCACCCCTGTAAAAGCACACACACACACTCACAACAATTTAGATAGAAATACAGTAAACAGCTTAAAAGACGAATCAAAATTTTTTTTGTCTTAGTAAAACTTTTCGCTCTATCGAGACGTAGAGGGTACAGGGGGATATTCAGCATGGTTCACTGGGCTGCCAGGTAGTGTAGAGTCTCGACTAAGCTCAAGCAGCATTAGTAGGGTCTTGTCTCTACGTTAATTGCCAGGTGGTCACTGGTCGGGACCATGTGAGTGAAGCTCTGATCCCCCGAATCCTCTATGACTGGCATAAGCAAAAAAATAGATGGTTAAGGATAGAAAGCAGATTGAATAGTCAGACATGTTATTCACTTATACACATATAACAAAATAATTCGAATAAAAAAATGAATTTATTGACACAATAAAACATGTCATCTGTTTCAAACTTTTAAGGCTCACACATAATGACAAGAGATCTGTAGGTGAAACCCAGGATGAAAATGAGTCAATACACAGGTCCATTATTAACTCCATCTTTGACGAAACTAATTTGATAACCTCGCTTCAGATAGTCTCTGTTGACAATATGAGGCAGAGGAGAAGAAGGTTCAAACCCCTATAGAATTCACTTCCAAGATATAAAAAAAATATATACAGCAATAGCGGGGAAGGAAGACCTAGGGCTTCAGTCATGTTAAAAGGACTTAAGTCATTGCTAAGGACTTTCCATTCCTGCGATCTAGTAACCCTTAAGGTAAGAGTTAAAGTAAATGAGGTAAAGAGGCAAATCGTTGTATATTCAGATTATTTCCCATATGACATAAACCATCTCGCTCTAACAGAGGAACTGAACACTCACAAAATAGTAAGAAGAACATTCCTGCGTTGGTGGTGTAAGACTCCAACTCACATCATGTGATATGGGTAAACGCAAACAGAAATACTAGAGGGGATGCAGTTCTTAACTATAATTGGAACAAATCTTATGGTTCTAATACCAGGAACGGCCATACTTTCCAGAACAAACTGAGGAAAGAGGTCATTGACATAACGCAATGTCCTTGATTCCTTTTTGAAAGAGTGAAGGACTGGCAAGTATAAACGAACCCAACACAAAACTCTCTCTTTCTCCTCCCCTCTCTCTCTCTCTCTCTCTCTCTCTCTCTCTGTCTCTCCCCCTCTCTCCCCCTCTCTCTCTCTCTCTCTCTCTCTCTCTCTCTCTCTCTCACACACACACACACCCCCCCACACACACTCACACACACATTATCTCAGACGTATTAACTTTCAACTGTGCGGATCTATGAGAGAAAAGATTCATAAGATACCCAAGATGGATAGACTGGGACTCTTTAAAAGAAAGCTTTGGTGCTAAACTAGTAGATGGTCCGAATTACACAACAACTAAACTATGCAGATCTTGAGCTTACTGTAGAGGATAACAAACTCATATGAGGAGAATCGTTATATGCTTGAAACCCAGGTCAGAGGACTGCGGTGAAACCTGACTCGCCAAAGTCAAGTAACCTGAAAACCCTTGAGAATGGGAAAGGAAAAGTTCAAGCAACAGCAAAGTGACTATAGACGGGAAGTACGGACAGTAGCTCCTAGACCCACATGGAGGACTTTTGCAGTAACATTAAAACCATCACCAAACTGTCAAGACTTAAATAAACACTGGCCAGGGACCCAATAGGGAAGCTTGGAGCCTCTCAAGCTCTCATCAGGGAAACTGAAAGAAATGGTATAGGATAATTTAAGTTATCTATAAATAACCCACTTTACAGCATCGCCCGGTACTGTTTCTTTGTAAGAAGACAACGTATTGTATGTCGGAGGAAAAATATATTAGAAGTAGGAAATAATAATAGTAACTGGAAGCAGGGTCAAATGGGCGATAAAGTGTTTTAACCCATTCAAAATTGTAGGACTAGATAGAATATTTCCAGCGCTCCTGCAAACTGCTGGAAACAAACTGGCACCATGACTAATTGAAATATTCAGAGCGTCCTTACCTCTAGGACTCATACCTAGACCATGGAGAGTCACATTCTTAAACCAGGGGAAGAAACTCCTAAGCCTTTCAGTTTAACATCCTTCTTACATAAAACGTTGGAGAGACTGATAGACACAATGGATGAAATAGTGGCTAAAACCCCTATATATTAAAACCACCATGCATGCTCGTAGATCTGACGAAACAACACTCCCCCAACAGGTGACCAGAATGTAAAAAGTGCTGGAGCAGGAACTTGCAATGGGAGTGTTTATGGACATCAAAGGGGCGTTCAGAAAACATCTCCTTCGGGTCCATGGTCGATGCAATAATCAAGCATGAGTGGAACAAACCACCACTTGCTGTATGAAATTTTATCTAGAAAACAGAATGGGATTGTCACACCTGAATCGTATCGAAATCAGGATTGAGCTTGCCCATGGAGATCTCTCTTCTCTCTTATGGTCGTGGATGACTTGCTGGTAGGAATAAATGAGAGAGAACTTTACACATAAGGATATTTTGACGATATGTGTATACTTGAAATAGGCGAACTCCCAGCAGTGTTTCCTTATATTATGGTTAGAATACTAGGTCAAACTGTGAACCCAATCAAAGACAGGCCTAATTCTCTTCAGCAGGAAACGTCAGACCGATGGTCTTTCAATACCATCTGATACTTCTGTTAATCTCTTGAAATTAAGTGCTTTTGATATTCACAATAGATTAACAGTTTTGGTAAATTGAAAAGTTACGTGATACTGGAACGCTGTTACCTGCATATGCATACCCATTGCCGTATTAACGAAAAAATGTCACGTCTGCGTGCCAACTCTGAATCCCCATTCAGCCTTTGATGACTCTTCTCGGACATTTGTCCATTATATGTTAAAATCTTTGTCACATCGAACAAGTGAACAGCAACCCTGATTTCAAGGCAAATGTATATACTTTATGAGAGGCTACCAACATTCTAGACGTTCTATCCCTGCCACCACAGCGCATCTTAAAGACCTCATTATTTCCTACCGCTGAGTACATCTCTTGTCTCCTCTTCTAGTACATCTCTCAACAATTCTAAAATCAGGGCTCGATATCATTCGCCATCCCTGTGTCTTTGTCTGTGACATTCGTCATTCGCAAAATGTATTCATCCATCTTCTAGAGCGTAAAACTTATTCATTGAACAGAACATACATTCGGTTTACTACCTTTATAAAGCTATTCTATAGCATCCCTTTTTCTTCAATCTCTCAATCCAGCAGCTGAAAGAAATATTAGTATCGCCCGCATGCAGCCGCTGATTACTAGGAACAAATTTAAACCAAAGACGCTGTAATTGGATGAAACTCAATCGAGGACGTGCTTAACTTCCAAGCAGATACTTTCCAACTCACGGAGAGAGGAGATTTTCAATTCGTAAACGGTGATCCAATCATTAAAATATTCTAAATCTGAGGATCTGCATCGCGTTTTGCTTTGGTGTCTTATTGTTTACAGAATATACTTTGTTCTTTCCATCAATGTGCATTTCAACAATCTAAACATAAATGCGAATTATGGAATAAAAATTAAACAATTAAAATATTTTAGTTCAACCTTTTGCTTAAGGAGAGTAGATCGTATAAATAGATGTGTTAAATAGGACACATTGTAAAGACATTTCTGTTACAGCAGAATAAATTTGTTTAACAGCACATATTAGTGCCATACATTGCTATAAGATTTTTAATTATAAATCCCTGACTTTACAACGCTGCATAGGAAACTCCAGAAATGATTAAATATTAATTACATCGTAAATTTATTGCGTACTAACCGGGGTATCCGCGGCTTCGATCGCAAATATGAATAAATAAATTAAAGAAATATCGCGTAAATATTTAGAGTTTACAGGACCTAAACGGTATAGTGAATTTTTCCCATTTAGTCTTACGTAGGCCTACATGATCAGCTATTCGCCAGTAACCTCAATAACCAGTTTGTTTGAGGTGCACTTCACCTAAAATATTTTCTACGAACAATATTTTACAACTCAGACGCAAAAAATCGAAATGCAGATATCTTTTCTCACTTAAATATAAGTCAAAAGTAATATGGGCAAAATTTAAGGTCTCTAGCTTCATATATCGTTTCCGGTTTAACATTCTAGAACGTTCTCGAAACTTCTGGAAGTCCTTCAATTGTTCAGAACCATCTGGAACATTCTCGAACCTTCTGGAAGATCCTACACCATTCTAGATCTTTCTACAACATTCTCCAACATTCTAGAACATAATTAGGAACATTTTGGAAGCTTTTAGAACAATTATAAACATGTTTTTCAATCTCGGCAGCTTGGGCACTCGATTACCAGCTGCTTCAGCGACTTCCAATAAGAAGTCCATTGGGACGATGCGTTTTAAGACACCCATATCTCCGTACCCAACCCCTGCAGTTACAAACTGAGACTTTCATGAACGGGGAACGGATGGTAATATCATATAACTCCCTTGGGGCTTCGGGGGTGGATTGTGGAAATATTTAAATAAAGTAAATCTAATAACGATAAAATAGGTTTTCGGTCAAACGTACCTGTATTGTTTTAATATTATTGTTAGACGTTTTAGATTTTTGAGACAATATTTAAAGGTTTATGAATGATTTCGTTATTTGTTTGTAATTTCAATACGAATGGCTTTTTACATGCACGTAGCGAATATCAAGGTGTTAAGTTGTAATTTGTACCTAAACATCACAGATGCAATTAATTGTGGGTTTAAATTGTATTCAAGAAACAATCAATTTATATTTAAAAAATATGTTTATGACTCTAAATGCGGGCAAGGTTTGTAACTAACCGGAACCGGAATTATTAGCGCCACTTCCGTTCTCAGTCGCATCATATTAATCTTCAGAATGGCAAAACAAATGATCTAGCTAATTAATATTGTTTGTAACAATTTGTGTTTCTTACACGTCGTTGAAACATCAGAGGAATTTAGTTAAAATTCTATTAGTGGTGTCAGCTAGCTCGCTAGACAGTAGGCATAATATCACATGTTTATCATAATTTCTCATTGAAACGCGGCGATGTTATGCAAATTGTATTTAATTTATTAGAGAGCTTAGCGTTTATTTTATATAGACTTGTATAATACTTTGGTAAAAGTCTGGCAGTATGCGTCGGCCCTGCACACAAGATACCCAATGTTTACATATCTGGTACATCTGTGCAAAGATTTTCTACCTATTAATTGTTTAAAATAAATTCCCTCGTGATGTTCCTCAAATTCCGACATACGTGGAAACATCTGGATAAAAATTATATCTATATACGAGCTGGCCCGATCCGGCTTTGCACGGATAGACAAATCAAAGTTAAATGTATACTAACCAAAAAAATATATCAATAAATATATTACGTACTATGTATTTCTTATGGGGATTTTTGGTAACTTTTGCCCCCCCCCCCCCAACCAGCCCACCCTAAAATTTCGAATGTTTTGAAAACCTTTCTTAGCGAGCACCCAGGGCCCTAGAGGAAGCTACATAAAAATTTAATTCCAATCCGTTCGATGGTTTTTGAGATTTCGTGATGAGTGAGTCAGTGGTGGTATTTGGATTTTATATATATAGACTAGCTGACCCGTATGGCGTTGCCCGTGGTGGTTGGTATTTTCAGTCTTTTTAACGTAATTGTATTCTTTTTAAGTATTCAGTCAGTGAGTGGTATTTGGCTTTTATATATATAGATCTTAAATAATAAAAGCACTATTGTCATAATAATAAAAGATCTGAAATTATGATTTTAGTAACTTTGATCCCTCAAACCCCTCCTAAAATTTCGAAATTTTTCATACCCTTTTTTAATGAGCACCTATGGTCCTAGAGGAAGCTACATACCAAATTTCATTCCAATCCGTTCGGTAGTTTTGAAGAAATCGTGATTTAATAACTTTGATCCCCCCAAACCCCCCTAAAATTTCGAATTTTTTTCAAACCCTTTCTTAGTGAGCACCTATGGTCCTAGAGACGGATAGACAATTTAAATGTATATTAACTAAAACAAACAAAAAATCAATAAATATATTACACTGGGTATGTATTTCTTATGGGGATTTTTAATAACTTTGACCCACTTAAACCCCCCTAAAATTTCGAATTTTTTCAAAAATTATTCTTAGCGAGCACCTAGGGCCCTAGAAGAAAATACATACCAAATTTCATTGAAATCTGTTCGGTGGTTTTTTAGTAACTTTGACCCCCAAACCCCCCCCCCCCCTTAAAATTTCGAATTTTTGAAAATCTTTCTTAGCGAGCGCCCAGGGCCCTAGAGGAAGCTATATACCAAATGCCATTACAATCCGTTCGATAGTTTTTGAGCTTTCGTGATGAGTCAGTGAGTGGTATTTGGATTTTATATAAAATATATCTAAAAAAATACCAGACTAGCGGATTTGTCCAGACTGACTGACATAGAATCAACGTAGAGCAAAAACTACTTTAGAAAAAAATACGAAAAGTTTAAGATACCTTCCTATGGGTTCATAGACGCACACTAACAATGGATTTTGCTAAATTTGAATATTAAAGCATAAACATCGTGAACATCACGGGTACACTCCCAGCCCTACAACAGATAAAACAGCTGTTTCGGATCAAAAGCTTAGCAACACACGTTTGTTGAATACATATACATTCATTGCCATAGCAACATTACCATAGTTTAACAAAATATAAGCAAATACAAACAAAATGTCAACGAAAAGGCTTACTGCAATATAATTCAAACATATATTGTTACATAGGCTATTATAAATACAATAACTGATTTGGATTAAAAAAATTTAAGTTGGGCCTGTAATGTACCAAAACATGTTTCTTGAAAATATTTACATTTTTATTTGCATAACAACCAACTTGGACAATTTATAATCAGTTTTTTTTATGTTAGTTAAAAGCAAACAGAAACAAAAATAATCAAAAAAGCATCTTGTCTATATATTTTAAAAAATTCCTGATTTTAGTTCACTCACTTCCTGAAGTTAATACTTAACCGATTTTGATGATTCTTTTTTTATTTAAAAGATAATTTCCAGTTCTAAGTCACTGTGAAGCTAAATATTTGATTTACACTTTTATTTTAGTTTTATTCCGAGTTTTAAAAATGCATCAGTAGCCTATGCTACAACTAAGCTAAATAGGAAATACTGTAATTTGATTTTAAACAGCTGATAAACTAATTGAGTTTCAAATAAATAAGTTGTTTACTTTAAACTTACTCAAATGTCAACAGATGATTTGATTTAGGTTATGTTATTGTTTGGTATTATTAAATAAATAAATTAAAAACATAAAACAGCTGTTCTGTAGTTTACATTAAAACATTTGATCTATACTAATATTATAAAGAGGTAAAGTTTGTTTTTTTGTTTGTTTGTATGTAGTGGGGGTAATCTCTGGCACTACATAACCGATTGAAAAATAGTTTTGCTAATAAAAAGCTACACTATCCCTGAGTAACATACGCTATAATTAATTTCGATAAAAAGCTTTTTTATTTCAATATTTGTAAATTAGTCGGAAAAAATTCTTAGGTTAGGCCTAGAATGATAAACCAACACATGTATTTACATTTATTACCATAGCAACCAATTGAATAAAATAACAAATTGAATAAAAATAGATGGTTGCTCCAATATTTCCATTGACAGATGATTTCAAAATTTGAAGCAATTATTTTTGTATTTCTAGCTTTTAGGTTAGGGTTTTAAAGTGTAGACCTGAGCCTTGCTGGTTCTTTTAACCATAACTGATGTTATAAAATATACGAAACAATTTGATTTGAACATTTAACATTATTTACCATCTTAGTTTTGAGGTTATTATTAATCCTACACCTTTATTATAAATAAAACATAACATATGTTTTTGGAAGGTTCCATTGGGGGTTGGCGTGCGGAGCACGCAGGGGTCTCCCCTAGTATTATAATTTAAACATCTGGTGTAACATATCATATTGTTTTTTCTAGTTGGCATAATGAAAATTTGTTTGAAGTATTGACTGTTGATTCTTTAAATAATAATAGTGAAATTACAAAGAACTCCTTAATTCCAATTATTGGATATGGTGTTCTATTCCGGTCTCTGTCTTACATTATGTATAAGTCACCGCTGCCCTCATCATCCTACCCCAATCAAAGTGCCTCTGTCCTCATAAATCGTAATTTCAATGAAAATATCAGGGCATACAATAATATGTTTGATTTGCTTCGCCACGAGTCGCCGTGGTGGTTGGTAAGCGAGCAGGTGTAGAGCCTCCTAGTTAGTAATAACTGATTAAGTTGAATAATATTCTATTTCTAGCTCAATACCCTTGGTTTACCGCTGTATTTTCCCAATTGAAATGTTATTGAATTTGTAAAGTTTAAACGTTTTAAGTGCAATTAAAACTTTTAAAATTGCTAAATGTAAATAGTTAAGAATTATTTTCCAGATTATTTTATTACTTACTAGCCGGCTTCGCACGGGGATATGCAATATGCCTATTTTATTTTAATTTGATCCTAGCTAATGGTGAATTTGCGTTAGTTGCTGAATTTTACAGTGTATAGGCCTTTATCGATTCTAATGTAGAATTTTCATGTATAAAATATTGCATTCAGTGATCTGGCTCTGAAGGTTATAACTTGAGTAGGCTACAATATATCAAAAAATAAACATACCGCTCTAGTCATTTATTTATTCAAGTTTATATATTTTATATAATACATTATTATTAATATATTTGCACATTTACTATTTATATATTTTACATGTTATATGGAAGGTTCTGGACTTCCGTTTCCGGTTTTTAGAACGTTCTTGAACATGAAATCCGTTCGATGGTCCAGAAACATGGATCTGGAACATTCTAGAACGTACTGAAACATTCTGTTTGGAACATTCTGGTCAGTCTCTTCCACTTCGGCACTCGATTCCCTGCTGCTTGAAACGACTTCATATAAGAAGTACTTTGATGCGACGCTCTCTTTTGACACTCATACTCCGTACAAAACTCCTACAGTTCTAAACAGAAATCTTCTTCGTGGATGATGGATGGAGGGTTACCATACTGTATGACTCCCAAGACTCGGTGGTCTAGTAAGTTAGTAATAGTCATGTATGAGCTTAGTTAATAGCGGCGATGGCGCAATGGTTCAGTGCCCACGTAGGCC
>JAGFPH010000491.1:196655-206836 GCA_018207615.1 Philaenus spumarius
GACTAAACCGTCGATGTGGAGAAATCGGTGCATAGAAATGGAAAATAGGTCTCCATGTCTTGGAGTTTATGAATTCGCTAAGCTTTCAATTTACGAACTAAGGGTCGACTGACTAAATCGTCGATGTATACAAATCTGAGTTCAGAAATGCGAATTATCATTAATCAAGGATTTCAAACCAACCTCTAGCTTGGGCGATATAAAATCAGCTAAACAAATATTACTGACTTGGTTCACTAATGACCGTACCTCGAAAACTTCCATCATCCATCAAGATATGAAAAATCTTTACTGCTATACAAACTAATTCTTTTAACAGTTCAAAGAATAAGAATGGCTTATCTACTTTTTGTTTTTCCCCCCCAGTGTCATCATCGCCTGAATTAAAAATTAAATTAGTTGTTCCTTAAAATAATGTAAGGTACGTGCATCCATCTTTCTAAACAATTCAACACTCAAAGGTTAACCATTTATCATTTTCTATATTAAAATTAATCCATAATACGGAATTTTCAACTCGCACCCTGTTATGAAGGCTGTGTACATTAGCCATCGTGGTTGGAGTTTAAATACTTTGTGGTGTAGGTTTAGCCTATAAGAGTGTAGGGCTAACTTATTGCAGGTGCGTGTCTATTGTGGTTAAGTTTTGTAAACGAGGTGTGGCAATAATAGGTGAATCTTTATAAACTTACTTCAGTAATTCAAATAAGGAATTAATTGTTTTGAGGACCCATCGATCAAAGGAAATTTACATTTTTATTATTTATTATTATTTTTACATGATTTTTTTAAACAATATTTTTGTAATTATTTTCTATTTAGGTACCTACTAAATTTTAATATTTTTCGTACTGTGCCATCATTGTATTCTAAAGAAGAACTACTCGAAATCAAATCACATCGATTCTTACGAACTAGAGGAAGGCTGATTCGCCAGAATTCAAGGCCGAGCCCACCTACGAACAGGCCTGAAGACTTGTTTGTTTAGGTCTTCTCCTACGGTGTATAACAAGCACTCTTCCGATCTTCCAGTTTAAATCGTTTGTTTTATGTCTTTTTTGATAAATAGACCCGTCCGAGAGTTAGTACCGAAAACAATTTTAAAGCCGCTGTCATTTTAAAGATTGGCCGCCTTACTAAACAATAGGGCTCGCCCTTTCTTACAAAATTGCGTAACGATACAACATATTATTTTCCGTGAGTCTATGATCTTTAGTATTATAGTATAATTAATTAAAAATGGAAGTTAATCGATAAAGGTACCTTTATTTTATCATACTTTG
The DNA here is from genome assembly GCA_018207615.1 of Philaenus spumarius. Taxonomy (NCBI): domain Eukaryota; kingdom Metazoa; phylum Arthropoda; class Insecta; order Hemiptera; family Aphrophoridae; genus Philaenus; species Philaenus spumarius. Next base: position 197,939 of record JAGFPH010000491.1, read on the forward strand.
TTTTAGATTTGTAACAAACATTTAAAATTGAGTAACTTAAAAATAAGAAGTTAACTTAATTCTTACAAAAGTAAGAAGATGCGTGTCGATATTATTAAACTAGCTGAATGCCTGAGCTTTATTCGCTACGGTTTACTTTTCTCAGCGTTTTTTGTGATTGTCTAAATTATTATCAAAAATTTTTACCTACCTTAGAACCTAACACCCAAGCTTTATACCGAATTTCGATTCGTAGGCGTTTTGGTTTGTAAGAAATTAAGTTTTTTACATTTCGATGTTTTTTCGTGAAATCCTTTCTTAGCGAGCAACCCAACTACTATCAAATTTCACGTCTTTACTCATAGTGCTTTCGGAAATTTTGTGATGTGTGTGTCAGTGAGCCGGATCTCGTCAATATTTTATAGAAAATATAGATACGCTAAATGGAGATATAATACGTTTTACTTCTGCAGTTTTTTCAAGATTTTAAAGATTACATAGATTAGGTTGTTTGTGGTTATTCGAACATTTGCCATCATTTGTGTGAGTTAAAATCAATACACGACTTTTCGGGAATATGAATCAACTCCCGTTATAAAGTGACTAAAACTACAGGAACACACGCCTAGACTTCTAGGCCTATGTAAAATTAAACTAATACTATACCAGAAACCTTAAACAGCCAACATAGTGCATCTCAGAACTGGGAAGCCAAATCATTGATAAAAAAACATATACTCAAATACATGTATACCGCCACTTTTCAAATAAACATGATAACTCCCAGCTTAACGTAGGCCTACGTATAGGCTATAATAGAAAATTAAATTAAACTTTAGTTTTTATTCCTAGAATATATTTTATAGACAGTGGTAGACGATTTATTATTAGTTTGCAAATATACATAATCAGGATGTATTATAATGTTTCTTAAACTAATTTAATATAACCAATCAACGAATTTCGAATATTAGATTTCAGTCGTTCTTTTACATTATTGTGTTGATAAATAGGCTACAGTTTACTATCGATAAGTATTGAAGTTCTGCTTTTTTGGCTTTTAACAACTCGGAATCGTTCAAATTGCACCCGTAGAACTCTAGAAATAGGCTAAGCATATTCAAGACAAAGAAACTGTACATCAGTAGGTCTATAATATAAATGTATACATCCATGCACACATCTGCTATCCTTGTCATATAAGTTATACAGAATAACGTCAGTCTTTAACATTTTCAATTGTGGCTCATTTAAAAATACTTCCCGAATGAAAGAGTTCTCATTTTTAAAGAATATAATACTTTTGTAGTTCTTTGAAAAAACAGTCAATATTTGTACTTCAGACTTTTTCTATTATATTTGTAGTAAATTTTTAAATGAAGGATCTATCTTCTTGTCTACTTTAAACTAATCCGTAAATGAGAAGTCGTTTCTAAACAGTGATTTTTTGACAAAATAGATCAAACACGGCGGAGGTGTAGCGTATGGACAAAACTTTTTAATTTAACGAGTTGTTACTCTGAACAATAATCCACTGACAATCTACATGTCGAATTACATTTTAGTCTAAACTAACAGGGAATTTTTACATTCTTATAAAAAAAAGTATAAATATCGTTTAGAAACTTGAAAAGATCAAATTTAATTTAATTTAAATAAACTTTAAGAACTGTAAATAAACAGTTTGAATGCGAATAAGACTCGGACGAGTCAGCCCCAGCCTGTCATCGACTGCATTCAATTACTCCTTCTAAAAATTGAAAGCAGGTTGATGGAAGACACTAAATTAAATACAAGTCCCGCTCCCCTCCGTTCCCGCTGTGACCCCCAAATGGTCTTTAGCTCGCCACCCTAGGTTCAATGTGCGAATTTAATCTGATTAAATCAGCAGGCTTTCGCTAACGGAAGCTTGAAACCAGCCACAATTGCTCGCGACGGAAAACATATATCCCGAGAATTAGTTGTAATGAGGTGTATATTTTGTGTTAAGCTGAGGACATTTCCTTTTCGAATTCTGTCCTTCTGTCTTCCTTCGTGGCGTGTTTGGCGCATAGAAATTGTAATAATCCTGTTAGGCGTCTTAAAAGTGACTAGTCCAGTCAAAGAGTGCTCAAAAGAGGGGTGTAGAGTGCATGGAATATACGATAATTTTTGACTTCAGGACTTTGTTAGGAATAGTTACGAGGTAAACATACTAAAAGTCCCCACCCCTAAGAGGTGCGCTAAGGGCTGGAGGGGGTGGAAAGGTCACATTTGTTAGATTGTATTTATATATCAGAAACGATGCACTGTAGAAAAACATATTTAAAAAAAACTTGAAAGGTAATTAAATTTACTATAAAATTCTACCTTTACATATTTGTCGAATTCCCAACGGTTTTCGAGATATACGTCATTGAAAGTCGATAATTTTCGAAAAAAATCATTTTTACCTCACTCTTTTTGTCAAACATTTGCTTCTAGTGTCTCCTACGATTGTTTCTCAGAAATTGTCAGAAACGAAGTTTTAGATGATTAAATGATTAAAAACCTAACCTAAAAGTTAGTAAAACAAATAATTGCTTCAAAGTTTGAAATCAGCTGTTAATGGAAATATTAGAGCAAACAGCTGATTACTGTATCAGCAATAAACATATTTATTTATTATTTAGTATGGCGATCCCATAGCCTTAAAATATTTAGTATGGTTTGTGTTGTTTTTAAATCTAAAAATGGCGTTGTTTTTCAAAAAGTATATAAAAACACGCCTGTAATAAATGAAACTTTGTGTCAGTTGCAAATCAATCGGTGAAGAACTTTCGGAGATTTAAGATTTTGAACAAACGAACATTAAATTTTTTATTTATATATAAAGATAGAAGATTATGAATCACTTAATGAACGTATTTGCATGTTTCAATATTCTATATTTTTTAAGTAATTTAAAAATGAAATCCAGGTCGTCAGTACCTCACGCCCAGTAAAAGGTAACAAAGGCCGGCCACCTGGCTTCTTCCAAAATACAGGGTGGAGGGGACGGGGTTCTTTCCTTATTCTTTAACTTTAGTTCACTTCAAACGTTTGTCGAGCGTTTTAGAGACATTTTTTGAGTCGGTGTTATGCCTTAGAACTTTTTGCCAAACAACTTTGTGGATCAGGAATTTCCCATCAACAAACAAAAAATTCAAAAGGTAGTTAAATCTACGTCCTTATCAATTTCCTTAAACAGTGTGTATAGCACTGACTTTCTGAACTTCCTCATTCCACTGTCGTTGAAAGGGGTAGGGAGCCAGTTCATATTGCATATAGTTCATTAAATCGTCGTCCGATTTCTTGGTAATTGAGATTCGCCGAAAAAGCAAGAATGGATCCACAACAACTATTTCATTGTCAATCTTGATTGTCGAATTCATTGGGGAAAGAGGAAGTACGTGATCTTTTCGTGACAGTTTGATATCTGTGAATGGCAAGTTTTCCATTTTTGCCATTGCTCTTTGCAAATTCTAACTGCATCATGACGTAAGATTGTATCATCTGCGACGACTACTGTTGCTTTTGACATGATTTTCTCGGTCCTCAGAAAAAAATGATTATTAAACCATTGTGTAAGCTTGCCAATGTCATTTGCGTCTTCTCCAATCCTTGTGCTGCTCACTTGATGAAATCAAAACACTACAATATTCTTCGAGTGCAGCACATATGTTGCAGTTATCCTAATTACCCACTTACTAAAAATTATATCTGTTATACCTCCACCACGGGTCATGCCACCTCGGTTTGTGAATGACCGCATCAAGGTTGTCTCGATGGTCATGTCTGTCCACATGCCGGGCCAGAACCGGTCATTCCTTCTCATAGTGAAGTAGCCTTTGTTCGCGAACTTCTCGTACTCCTCTAGTGTCAATAGCGTAGAGAGACTTTCCATATCCTGTACATATAAGTGGCAAAACTTGGCATACGGGAAGTGTCCATCAACGTGAAAATAGGACATCATTCGTGGATGATTCGTGGTGTTTCTGGTATAACAGCTTCACAATCTCCAACCGACATTCATCGTGATACACAGCTTCCTCCACAACTACATAAAATAAGTAGGAAAGAAGACCCCTCACTTCATCTTCCCATTGATCATGTCTAGCTCGAGCAGCACCCATTCTCGTTACTTGTATGTCAGTTTTGTAGCGTCCTTATGTGATGTTAGTAACTGAAAATATCTTCCTATGTCTCTCCTTGGAATTATTTTGCTCACAATCAAGACTTTCAGCACAAAAGAAACAATTTTATTTGAAATCCAATTTGAATTGTTTGGATCTCAAAGTTGCAGTCTCAGGTGGTTCAGAGGTCGTTGAAGATGTCTGTCTCTTTAAATGAGCCTTGATGTATAGCGGTCTAGTGTAATATTCAATATGAATGAAAAGGTTAACTCTCTAAAGAAGAGCTATTGCCATCTCGCCTTTCTCCACTAGCTTTGAGGAGTGATAATATTCCTTTTTTTTGTCACTGTGGAAACAACAAAATGTAGTCTATCGATTGTTTCATCACACACAAAACACCGAGGAGCCAATGTGTGGACTACACTGTCAAAGTTCGCGTAAATTAAAAAAATCACGAAAACCCGACGCATAACACCGACACAAAAACTGTCTCTAAAACGCTCGACGAACGTTTGAAATGAACTAAAGTTAAAATAAGGAAAGAATCAACCTCTCCATCCTGTATTTTGGAAGGTGGCCGGCTTTTGTTACTCTTTACCGGGCGTGAGATACCGGTGACCTTGATTTCATGTTTGAATTACTATCAGTACATGTAAATTACTTTCATTATATGATTCATAATAACCCTACAATAAAAGCTATGATTATTTAAAAAAAGTGTTGTGTTTTAATTGCCATTACCTTATTTACATTGTTAAAGTGTTGTTATTCATCATGATAGCAAGTTACAGCAGTTAAAACGCAACAGGCTCTCAACATACCCATTTCTAAAAGAACATCGGAATTAAGCGTATATGTTAGAAATTCGATAACTTTTGATCGGTTGAAAATAAAATGGCAAAAGTATATATAACATTGAAGGAAATTTAATCATCTACAACTTCGTTTTTGACAGTTTTTCTGAGAAACACTCGTGGGAGGCACTAGAAGCAAATGTTTAACAACAAGAGTGAGGTAAAAATGACTTTTTCGAAAATTATCGATTTTCAATAACGCATATCTCGAAAACTGTTAGGAATTCGACAAACATGTAAAGGAACAGTTTTATTGTAAATTTAATTACCTTTCAATTTTATTTGAAAAAAATGTCTACAGTGCACCTTTCCAAGATATAAATAAAAATAAAAAAAGGACCTTACCACCCCCCTCCCGCCCTTAGCTCACCTCCTAGGGGCGAGGACTTTAGTCTATTTACCTCCTAACTATTCCTAACAAAGTCCTGAAGTCAAAAATTATCGCATATTCCATGCACTCTACAATGCATTCATTGAATGGACTAGACCAGTTCTAAAAGTACTGTTTTGCGTAAGAAAACATTATAAAGCACACAATACGTTCTCTATGTCGAATGTTCCCAAATATAGCATTACCTTACAGCGCTAGAATGAAAAACAACAACATATTTTTCATCATTTTTCATTCCAATGTGGATTTTCTATAGTTTCCATAGTCTGTAAAGTGTATAGTTAGTTATCTTTGCAATTTTTGTTTTAAATTTTAACAGTAGGCTACATTGAGAAAAGGAGGAGGAATAAGTTTTTGAAAACCAATTTAAGAAATACCTTGAAAAACAAATATCACGAAATTGTGAAAAAAGAGGTTTGGTATAAAGTTTTTTTATTGTCCTATATTTATATCATATAAATGAAACATTCAACACCACCGATGTCTTTCAAAATCTTAGCTGCAATGTTTTCAGAAAAAAAGGTTGATTTAAGTGATATTTTTATTAATACTAGACATAGTCCGGCACGTCATTCTTTAAAAAATTGGTAATTGTGCAGGACAACGTGACCATATAAAGTGGGATTTTTTAATATTCTGAAAGTACACATTAAACTGAGTTTAAAAACACAATCATTTAAAAACTATAAGACATAAAATAATACGTGAAAATGTGTAACTATCTTAATTAACTTGGAATAATAACAATTCAGCAGTGAAACCAATAATAAAACTACATTTGATGGAACCTAAGAAAAGAAGAAATGCGAATATTGATAAAGTTGTCAAAATTAACAGAATTGCAACAACCCAAATGAACTAACTTAAACCCTACAATGACAGTATGTTTTCAGTTTGTAGACATATTATAATAAGTTGTTAGCAACCTACATCTGTTATATCTATGAGGTCAGTAAGATGTCTGAAAGTTTGCAATGTTAATTCACCTGCTCAACTGTTCGATTCTTTTTTTTACTTGTCTTGTTTTATAGTGTTAGGCCTAATATTTGATTTGTCGCCGTCTGTGAAGTGTATAGTTTCATTATATTTAAAAGAAAAAGTTTTGCTTCTATCCCTTTGAATTTATGATCACGCTGGTCCGCACTAGTACCAAAATATGCTTGTATATCCTACACAACAGCTTACAAAATATATACCTTAAGGAGTAGTAAACTTTGACCACTTATGGCTGAAATTATTATAACATGAAAAATTCCAGGTTCATAACTTTATCAATTCCGTTTACAAATTATTGTGAAAGACAGTTATACCGTTCCATAACTACGAATAAGGAATGCGCGCCTAATATACAATGTAGAATATTCTAGCGTCGCGTTTAGGGTCTAGGCGTAGCATGTGTTGGTTATAGACATTATAACGAGTCTATACAGGCAATAAAATACAGGGGACAGAAACAACTAAACAAGGGTAGGAAATAGTCGCTAAGGTCGCTACTGTACAAAACACCTGCACCTTGTCACATGAGAATCATTAGATTGTCGGGCCGACACCTTAGCTTCCTGCAACGTTCTACCTAGTCGTGTTAAAGTCGATTATTTAACACTGGCAAACAGTTTCGGATAAATATCTAACACAAATATCATCCGAAATATAACATACAATTTGCGATCCGCTTCGATGGAGTTAAATTTGTGAATCATTAGTAAAAATACTGTTACGCTTAACCACAAAAAATACATTTTGAACCTCTGAATTGTAATTTACGGGTAAGTTTCGAGAACTCGTGAATCGGATGTTCTATTTTTGAAAATATTTTAGTTGTTCCATTTATTAAGTTAATGTTACGATATCTTATAATTTTCATAAATTCTATGCCTTCGTATAGACATATACCATATATCGGATGGACATTTTTCGTTAAAATGTACGGTTTTTGAGTAATTTAGTTCTGACATTTTCAAACAGCCGCCATTTTAAAGCGCATAATTGGATATAATCGCTTATTTTCCTTAATATAGATCATCTTTAGATTAAACTTCATGCCAGGTTTGAACTCAATCGGTTAAACCGTTTCTCTAGGTATTAATTATTTAGTAAAACAAACAAAATGGCTAATATTTGGAAAATGAAGCGTTTTTCGAAAAAAACATTATTCTTGATTTTCTATTTATTTTGACCCATAGAACCATTTCCCGAACTTTTTAACACTAACTTTGTTCCGCCCTGTATATAACATATATAATATTTTCTACTACAACATAATAATGTCTTAAAAAAGGCACAGTAAAACCGACTTCGGCGTATGCAACTTACAAAACTCCACTTAGGCTACTCCGTGCTACTTAGTCCCATTCATTTAGGAAGATCAATGTTACTTTTATTTAAACCACAAAACCCTTAATGGGACGTGCTCGTTCATTATTAGTGAAATAGCTCGGATATTGCTTTTTCCGTGAAATCTTAACACGTTTCCTGTAAGATTCCCGTACCGAATGAAATGAAATTCCGAAGTGAATTACCGATACAAATCCTGTACAACAATTTCCTCGAACGATATTTGGAGGGAAATTTTAGTAAAACCGGTTAATAGTAATGTATTATAAACAAGACGACGAACTGACGGACCTCGACTATTTAAATGGCTATTAGCGGTCAAAGTCGAAGACAGGTGTTTGAATAACAGGTGCAACCTTCGTTTAGTAATTCAATTCTATATAAACAAACATAACAAAAACAGTTATTTTAGTGTTTTTCCCATATCATTTAACGTCATGCTAACTAAGGTTTTTCCGGCCTGGGCACCCTTAGTTGTTAACGACTTCCTGACCTTATCCGACCTTATCTGTTTTCAGAATATAGCAATTAAATTAGATACTGATGAAACAGTCACGAGCGATAAGCCGACTCTCACAAACTAGGACGACGATTTAAAACGAGAACGCTTTTCTGCCTCTTATAGCAATTAAGTTACAATGGCGTCAAATTATAAAACAGCGACGACAACGAAAACAAGGACGATTGTTTTTATCTCTCGGTTATATCACCGCTTCTTACAGCAGTTAAAAGACTTTAAAATGTGAAACTGTGAAAACATCAAATCTTAGAAAGGCGATGTTAACAAGACCAACGTAATTTTGTAGTAGGCCTAATTACGTTACAGGGTCATAAAATATAAAACATTGGTTCGACGAATACTAGACCTACTCGAGTCTTTCTCTGACGATGTAGCAATTATATTAATAAATAGTGACGCCGACGAAAACGAGAATATGATTTGAAATAAAAAATATCTGTGATTTCATAAAGAAATAAGCATTAACGGTGACTTCGGCACTACGATTAAGCTCGAGTCTAAACCATTAACTTAAAACTGAGACAGTTACAACTAAACAAAATGTCTAACATTTCAAACAAGCTTTTGCTTCATAGATATTAAAACAGAGGTAGCTAAATATAAATAGATAACTGTGTTTATAAACGCAATTTAATTTTTGGTTTCTCAATTTAATCAAGAAGGATGAACAGATTATGAATCAGAGAC
>JAGFPH010000491.1:206846-219469 GCA_018207615.1 Philaenus spumarius
TCTCAATTTAATCAAGAAGGATGAACAGATTATGAATTAGAGACTTAATTTCAAACACATGCTTTTGCTTCATAGCTATTAAAACAGAGGTGACTAAATATAAATAGATGACTGTGTTTATAAACGCATTATTTTTTGTTTCTGAATTTAATCAAGAAGGATGAACAGATAAAAAGAGCAATAAAAACAGAGACGTCTAAATATAAATACGTGACTACGATTATAAACAAGTTTCTTAAATGTCGTATCTTTTTAATTAAAATGGAAGAACAGACTTTAAATCAGTGACTTTTACATTAAAACAGAAAGAGAGTTACAACTAAAAAAATAAAACAATGTCTAAGATTTTTAACACAAGCTTTTGCTGCAGTAGCAATTAAGATAGAAACGACTAATTATAAAAAATAACTAAGAGACTAAACACAAGTTCTTTTGTTTTTTATCTATTTATTTAAAAAGGAAGAAAAAACTATGAATTGGTGACTAAGTTTCAAAAACAAGCTTTTGCTTCAGTTGTAATCAAGACAAAAACACCTAACTATTAGTTGTGACTAAGCGTCTCCTTGGTTAATAATAAATAAAGATTCAGCTAAATACAGAATGGAGATTAAGATTAAAACACAAGCTGTTTGTTTATAGATTAAATTAAGAAAGAAAACAAGATTTAAAATCAGTTGTTTAGGTTTTAAACGTTATTCTCTCTGTTTTGTATCGTTAAATAAAGACAGTAATAACGGTTTTTAAACGATTACAATTTTTAAACACATTTTAAGTCAGTAGCAATCAAATCAATACAAAAGCGGATAAGTATTATTTAGTTACAAACATTTCAAACAAGATTGTAGCAAAATACAAGGAAAACACGAATGTAATTCTTAAACTGTTGAATATATTATTATAACTCGCATTCTCTTAATATTTTAAAATATTGAAAACTGTAAGAAGTTTACTTTTATTTTAGCATAACAAATATCGATGCTACAGTATTGTATAACAATGTGTAAGCCTAAAACAAACATATATGCTGCATGCACTGAGAAGGCTTACCTAAGCTGAAATAGGATTAACTTTGCCTTGCACTTATACAAGATTACACGAGTACTACTAGTACTGTAGTTTTACACGAGGCACTAATTCTGCTCGTCTTGTCATTGCTTTAACAAATTAATATAATATTAAGAATTTTATTTTTATGGTTAATAATAACGTTTCACATCTTATTATATGTATAACAATATAAAAGTACTGTACTGTACTCACATTCTTATTATACAATGTGGTGGAAAAAGATAATTTACACTTTCTGTTTTTGACTGTCTTATTATCTTTTTCTTAAATTGTTCACAGGTTAAAATATTTTCTAGGTTAGTGAACAACTCTATTTTATAAATTCCTTCTGACACTTTAGTAAAAAATATGAAATTTAGTCTGAATATAGGAAGTTGAATTTGTCTGACGTTCTTAAACAAGGAATTGTTGTGACGAACATTGGAGAGGTTATTAAAAATTTGCCTGTGTCTAAAAATGTCATCTTTAACTCGCAAAATAACGGTAGCTGATTGGGCGAGTTAAATTAATTTTTAATTTTAAACTTATTTCTACAAATGAAATGTCTTTACACAGTATAACAACTCGTACTTATGAATAATTTAGATCGAAATACGTAACATCCTTATACTTGGTGTAGGCTAGTTCAAGTTCCTGATTCAAAAATATTAGCGTGTGTTTCATTTCCGTAGTGGTGCCATCGTTAAAGGACCAAAAGTAAACGTGCTATCTGCGAGGTAAGATGGAAGTATCGTAAAAAATTATAGCGCGACCTTAGAACATTGGTTTTAATTAAAAAAAGGATGACCCTTTTTTTAATTTTCATAATTTTATTATAAGGATGACCCTTATAATAAATTTCATGAATACATTTTTATAAACGTTTATACTTCTTTAATTACTAAAAAATTTCGAACTGTTCTACGTACCTATTTGTCTCGCCTTTTGTTATTCCTACATGCTTTTTAATAGTTTAGTTAAAAGCATTTGACATAAAAAGAGGCTTTAGTAAGGCCGTACAATGAATGACATAATATTAGTGGCCTTGAATAGTTTTCTAAGAAGGCAAAATATATTTGTTTGGTAGGAGGATCAAGGTGGCGCATGTTTCTAGGCGATATCTCTGACCATCGCGGTAAACACCAGCCTCATCATATACTAACACAGCTCTAGGAGCAGTAGTACCATTAATACACTATGCCAGATCATACACAATCAAATAGTAGCCCACCATGCGAACTCGATACAGATCCAGTCTCACTATGATTTCAAGAAGTGCACCGTATTTTCCCCTTGTCTTCTTGTCATCACAGTGCAGCTCGTGCTGTAGGTTAACTGGTTCAGTGAACCCCCAAAAAATTCGCTTTAATACCATAATATTTTAAAGACTACAAATACTTAATTCTGAGTTTCGTAAATCCAATAATACAAAGTAAAAAGTTGTTCAAATACGACAGCGAGTTAAAACGCGCGGATCTAGAAGCGTCGGTCGCGTAGTATACATTGGCCGGTTCAACTCAAAGAATGATCCTCCTGACTTAGGCTCGGGGATAGGGGGAAGGAAGTACAATTCCCCATTGCCAGTATAACATTGTTTGTCGTCGCTGTAGTTTAGCTACATCGACTCCCGACTCCACCCGAAGATAGCCGAAGCTCCACTTCACATCTGTGTTCCGTAAACAGCGAGCTTATTCCGTTGTGTGTTTACCTAATTACTTGATTTATTTATTTGTTTACTTTATTCAGGAGCTAATGAATAAAGTATACTGATATTTAAGACAACATTGTTCTCAATTTTGTATTTACACATAATTTACATACTCCAATCTATCATCAAATCTATAACCCGATTCTTTCCCATTACACGCTTTTCAGTGATGCCTCAAAACAGTCAAATTGTGGTAAAAAAGGCTTAAAATTTAAATTTTTACGTTTGATACTTAAATAATGTCCCCGGACACCATGTAGGTTTGAATACTCAAGCTAATAATTCACCATCCGTCACTGGTTGTACATAAATATTATTTTAAGTAAACAAACAAAATAACTCACTTCTTTTCTCTCTTCCCTGCTCCGGTGTCCCTGAATCCTTTCGCGAAAGGATTGTTATCTATTTTTAGTTGCGTAATCTGAAAACATAACAAATAAGGTATAATATTCACTAATACTGTACATGTAATGTGCAATGTAATAGTTCTTAGTTAGAGTCTCTATATTACCTTTTCGTTTTGGTAAGCAGTAACTGCTATAAACTCTGTTTCCTTGAAGACGTACGTCCTAAACGTGGAATATGGCAACTTGAGAATATCATTGGCACGGACCAAGTGAAACCTGGGCTGGTATTTGTGCATTGAATTTAGTATCGTCTGTAACAATGAACATTATTGGTATTAGTAAAGCATCGACAGTAACATAATACACCGAGAACGTGTGCGACTCAAAAGCTTACACCTAAAATATTACTTTACTTAACCGTCCACTCTACGCAGTTTATTATAAAGACGAATCATTGTAACCCATAAACTATTTATCAGAAATTTCAGTGAAGTTTGTTGTACGGTCTTGTGCAACACAATAAGAATTTTTAAGGGGTGACGCTGATTTAACGAATAAGGTTTTAAATTATAAATAAATCTGACCAAAATTGATTATAAAATTACTTCCAAATGCGTCAGTTATAGATAGCTGTCCCTAGCTGTTTCCAACGTCGCAGAATTTGAATTATTTAATTGTATGTCGCGGATAACTAAACACGACACTGTATGATCTACCATACATTGTCTATATTATGTTCTACTACAGACCAAATTTTGTCTATAGTATGTTATGCCTCACAATGCCGAAATGTGCCCATTACATTATTTCTTCGAGTTTTCTTCTGTTTTAAATGTGGGTTTACTAGAAGCACCTCTATGTAAACTATGATCAAAATGGGGGTAAAATGAGGCGACTACGAGGTTTTTACTAAGTAATTTTCAAAATTTGCTTTAAGTATATAGTCCATATGGAGTTACCATATCGACATTTCAGACCTTAAAGCGATGTTACACTGAAAGGATATGTTCTTTAAGGTTTGTACTAATTTCAGTGTATAAAATTCAAAAATATAAAACTTCACTTTTTTAAATGTTATCGTAAGTAAACAAAATTAAAACGTAAAAAATTAGTAAAATTTTAAGAGGAATTTTTTAAATTTATATTCCTTAACTAAGTACTTGATGTTTATGTTATTTTAAAGAGTATGATGTCTTTTTGATATTTATGTAGATTTATGCTAGTAGGCCTACAATGTGTAGTTTTTGTATGAGCCAACTGTAATTTTTATTTTTACTTTGCTTTTTTGTACCAATTAGATTTTTTTTTTCTTCTAGGCTACTTACAAACATTAATCTACATAAATATGAAGAAAAATATCTGTAGTATACAAGTAGTTAATTTAAAAAATTAATTTTTGTAAAAAAAAACACGGAAATTCAAAACTTTACTCCGTTAACAGAGCATTGACACAGAAATAACTGGATAGTTTTGTAAATCATATGGGTCCTTCAATTCCATTTGTACATATGTTATAAACAATTCAGATCCCATATTTACCAGCAAATAATTCACAGTGAAATTAAAAAAAAATAAAAAATAGGCCAAAATAAAGACGTTTAGTCCCGAAAAGAATGCACTTTCTCAGACAAAAGTTTTTTTTCCTGGTATAAATACAGGTGAATCATGACGTACATTGTATTTTTCTTGTGCAGGGAGACAAGTAGAACAAAATTACCAACAAAAACAAATTTCCAAAATTTTATCAGTTTTGGCAATTTACAGTGCAACATTCTCATCTTCGAAGTAAAGAAAGGCTGGGTTCGTACATTCCTATCCTATGTAGCACAGGAGATCGACTTACTTTATGATTATGTTATAATATATCATAATATTAAACATAAAGAAATATATGTACTTTTTAGTTGTTCTTAATTAAATAATTCAGTTTTTGCAGTTTAATGGTGTACGGATGATAACGATCTTATTTTAGGTGCAACAACGCCTAACACTCTCCTAAATTGAAATCACAATATCATATAAGAGTTATGAAGAGCCTAGCATACAAACTATCATTATTCTATTCGTAATGCTATCGAGGACAGTGAATGGCAGATTAAATAAGCAACCACTTCTCGTAAACTTTGTCATGCTGTTGTAATTAGCCTAGTTTGCCAACACAACACAATTAAATAACTACCGAATCTAACTAACATTTTGTATGAAATATTCAGAAGACCTGTATAGTGTATAGGCTAAATTTGAATGTTAAATCCAATGCATAGTAGGCCTACGTGTCCGGATTAATCGTGTCCAGATTTTCGTCTGACAAGAAAAGTTTTAGTGTTAAAAGTGTTTTACGTAGAGTTAATAGAACTTAAATAGGCCTATACTAGTGGGAGTACTTTGTATATATTATAGTTTAAAGTAATAAAATCAAGCGAATAATAAAAATAATAAAATTAACATAAAGTATAAAATGGGAAGGTTTACAATTTCAAATTTTATAGTAGAATTCTGACAAATATTATTAATTTATGCAGATAATCCGTTATACTCAGATCAAAAAATGTATGATTTTGTATATACTTTGTTTATAGTTAATTATGACTATATTTGATGACAATGTATGTATAGCAGCCTGGATTGTGCATTATGATTAATATGTTATATTTTAATTACCTTAATTTTCATTCCGTCAAACAATCCAAAATATTATCCAAACGTATTACCTGTTTTGACGGTTATACCGTCATCTTCAGGTCCGTGACAAATATGAAGTTATTCCGCCTTGCTATGACGTCGTCTTATTTATTATACGTTATCAGCGACCGCCTGACAATGTGCATTCGACTCATGTGCGTCGACGGCAGTCGGCAATATCGGAGTTTGAATAGTTAACGTAATTATTCGGTTGCAGACGGTTCGCGTGATTGTGTCGTGAGTATGTGTCACTGTTTTTAATTTAATTTTCTATTCTATAATTTATTGTTTTAATAATTTTAATGAGTGTTTATGTCATGTAAAATGTGTCAATAAAGAAGGCGACGCCATAGTACGGCTGAATAACTTCATGTTTGTCATGGATCTAAAGATGGTGGAATAGGCCATCGATGTATAAACACACTGGATCGCTTGCTGCGTGTATTGAATACGGTCCGGCCAGCCTAGCCGCTTCCCCCACCACTGGTGGGACAGCAACAACACGTGAAGCATTCAAAGCTAATGCAACGTCCACAAATGTTTTAATTTATTTTGCTCAGCTTCAACAACGGCACCAAACATTATTTGTAAAATAATCATTTTAATTTCTAAACAATATTTAATTGTTATACAGTATGTAACACATATTTTTGTAGTAATCTAGTGGACCCAGCAATGCTTCGCTATTGCTTGAATTAAATTAAAGGTTATTAAAGTTATTCCATTGTATTACATCGACTTAAGTGATCGAATTATTACAAAATAGTTTTTATGCCACAAGAATATACTACACAAATTTAGATCTATAGTTTGTAAACCTTTATAGATAATGCAGTAAACCTTTTGTTTGTTTTTACCTAATCTAAAAAAACTGATAGTTGTGATGAATTGTAAAAAAACCTGATTCTAAATTAGCCCAATTGGTTGGAAATAAACGTGTTTTGGTTCATTGTAGGCCTAACCTAAAATTATGTTCAGTTTTTGATGCAAATCAGTTGTTTTATATATAATATGTAACAACCAATGTTCGAATTGAATTAAAATATAGTACCGTAAGCATTTTTAGTTGATTTTTGTTTTTATTTAGGCCTACTTTAAGTTGGTTAATCTAACCTATAAAGCTGTTGGTTTTGAAAAAATAATAAACTGATTACAAATTTGCTAGTAAAGTTGCTATGTTAGCCTAATGAATGTAAACAAACATGTGTTACTAAGCATTTTATACTAACGATATTGTGCGCTATGGTCTTGAGTCCATACAAAAGAGGCTGTTTAGTTTTTTCTAAATTTGAAACTTTTTCGGAAAACTTTTCAAATTTTTCTTTATATGAAAATCTAGTTCGGACTATTATGAACATTTTAAAACAAAAAAAATAGCCAAATTGGTCCAGCCGTTCTCAAGTGATGCGCTTACAAAGGAACAGCAATTCATTTTTATTATATAGATTAACAGTTTGTGTTTAAACTATTATTATTGTTGTTGGATAAGGATAAGGAAAAGTTTAGGGAAAAATAAACTGAACCAAAACCATAATGAAAAACATGATCTATATTAGCATTTTAAACTGCATTTTATTTTCATAAAAGTAGGGGTACCTATACATTACACTTTAAACATTGTTAAATAAAACAAGTTTAGTAAGTTTTTGACGCACTCCAAGCTTTGTAAATGTAGCTCGCGATGTTTTGAAATGTTACAAAATTCCGTTAATATGTATAATAATGTTATTTACTATTAGGAACTTGGCCCAAGATCGCTTCGCTCGCCAAACCCTGCGGTGACATATGGTGATGCCAATGCAAACTACAAAATCTCTAATTATGTTCATAATTTTAAGATTTTTTCCATTTTTAATTTTAACCCCTTAAAAAAATAAAAATGGCGGCAGGACCGGTTCTCTCAGTGTAAGCTTTTTTCCAAAGCCAGTTTGTGGCTTAACTGTAAGTCGAATTTAAAAACTAATATTTTGCGGTTAGCAAATTAGATTTTCAATAAAATTGTATTCTTGATTTTTTCGTACCTCAAACGGTATGCTCACAAAATGACCGTAAACTTCAAATTTGTAAAAAAATCGTCCAAGTTTTTGTATTTCAACCATTTATTCAACACGTTTATTCTAAACGAATTCAAAAGTGTTCCATAGTTTTTTTGTAGATAAAAGTTGAAAGAATTCCTATTTTATGCCAGTTTTGCCCGTAAAAAAAATGATTGAAGTAAAATTAACAAAGTTATTAGATCAAGAAAGAAGCATGTTTAGTAATGAAAGGAAAAAGTTCAACTTTAGGCCTACATAAAAAGTAGTAAACATTTTTTGTAATTTTTTTCATAAATATAAAAAGTTTCGTAATTTAGTTCTAAAGTAGAACTGTATAAAAATGTTGATCAATTTCAAATGTCTTATTTTGAAAACACCAGTTTTTATGTTCCTACTACACGACTGCTAACAAAACTAGGCCTGTTTTGAATAGTAATTTAGGAATACTATATCCTCTGCCCAAAAATGACATATTATTATAAAAAAATGTAGAGGATAAATCAAAGAATTGAACTGTATACAACAACAACGTGTATCACTGTCCATCTATCACGCTGCCCACCGCGGGTCTAGCCCACCGGTGAAGGGGGAAGCTCCACGCTGGCCGGCTCGTTTCTCGAACCTTTCAGACTACTCAGCGCGCAATCCAGTGTGTTTATACATCGATGGTATAGGCCTAACCATTTGGTAATCCACCGGTAATCCATTTGGATACTACTTTGGATTGTTGACGGAGTGAATATTAGTATAATTAACCTATAACACATTGATTATTATATTTTATGATTCATCAATTTGAATTCTTCTGTCTGTATGTTCAAATCGTGAAGTTCACTTGTTAAATAATTGTTTTTTGTTTGTTTTGGGGTAACTCCTAAAATTCGTTTCAGGAAATACAAGTACTGTAATACCTTGTTTATTATTTGTGTGAAAGTCCTGAGACTACTTGTAAGAATGCAAATGAAGTGTTTCACACTTCCAAAACCTTCAACAATTAACAAAACTAATGCGTCACTAAGAAGCGATATAATTCAAGTTTGTTTTCAATTATTTTAGTCAATCCATAGAGAACAGAAGACAGAGAACGCTAACAACTCGAAGAAAATAACTAACTCTTGATGGTGAAGCAATATCATAGAGAGTTTGTTAGGTAGTCGACTTCGACTTAGCCAAGTCACATTAATTTTACATAATCTTTAGAAGAAATCTTTAAAGTTCCCGAAATAGAGTTAAGGTTCAGTTGTCCAAGCCATTGAGTGCGGAGTGCGGAGTGCGGGACTACTGATCTTCTCTCAGATAGGCTACACTTGGTGACGCCGACGCCATTTCATTTCAGTAGTTGCCGGCGACTTAATGTTGTAATAAAGGAATGTTACGATATGCCTATGCGACTTGGAAATGAATCCTCGGAATGTATAATAAATCTTTCAGTAAATCAAGTAAACTTATAAAGACAAAAATGTATACAGTATTCCGATATAGCCTAATACTAATTAAGGCTCTGCTACAACACCGCTATTTTGCATCTAATATTGTTTATGAGAATAATATTAAACGCACAAAACAAATGTACGATGTTAAATACGAATATCTTACATTTTTGTCTGTAAATTTTTATCTCGGACGTATCATTTTGAGAAATTCTTTAGCATCTCCCTTTGTAAGAAACATAATTGACGAAATTTACGTTTTATTTTCAATTATTAGACTAGATAAACTAATACAAATATGCGATTTATACCAATAAAAATTATAAAATTGTAGAACAGCATTAAATATAATGTTGTTTAAAAAAATTTACAATTATCTTAATTTTTACTAAAAGTAAACCTCGCAAAATGAAAACAAAAGGTAAATGTGATTAATAGGGCCTACTACACCATTGTGCTTTGACATCTAAATATCGTATTTGTTTTCGTTACCAAATTGGACATTTCGAAAAAGCGTTTTGTTTGTGGTAAAAAGTTTTTGATTATTTAAATTTAAATAATACAAAAAATAGGCTACAAATACTTTAAGCGTTTTTTAACCAATTAAAATGCATAGCTCATTAACATTTTCAGTGTTGGTGGAGTAACCAGCTGTTTACTCAAGCACCTCTAAACTGGCATGCAAATGTAGGCTATTTCTCAGTGACGTTTCCATTAAACGATAATTTCATAATTTCTAGGTTAGGTTTTTGCTTAGGAGAAGGACTAAACCATGTTGGTTACTTTTAAACCTTTACCATAACTCCTGTTAATTAATTGTTGTTAAGTCCTGTTCAATTAATAATAACATTTTGTCATCTAACATTATTTGCCATCTTAGTTTTGATTATTCCTAAAAAGAAATTATAAAACGGTTAAAATAAACTGTATAGGCTAAGTATTGTAATATAAAAAAAATGTTTACGATACAGTTTAGAGCAAATCAAAGTATTTACAAGTTAATTCAGTTCAAATCGAATTATTTAATCAAAAGATTTTAAATAGTAAACTGGCTACAGCGACGGTGGCTCTTAACAAAAGACCTGACTTTTGAGGCGCCCTGTAGGAAACGGGTCGGCCGCCACTCAGCTAGTATTTTATGGTAGCCTTATCACAAAACATTGAGCCACGCTTCTTTTTCAGTTGCGATTATTTTGTCGGTATTTTAGCCGTTCTAATTGCCTTCGATGCTATTTATCCCTTCCACCTTCTCGGTCCCGCACTGGTGGGCACTACGGTAGCCGACACAACACTCCGGCTGGCCCACGGTAGATTTACGTAATTAATTCGTTTAAAGACACTTGATTTCGTAGAGGTTTAATCCTTCATTCTAGTAACATTATTTGTTAAACATTTGGTTTTAGGTGTGAGTAATTTTTGTAGGTAATTTTCATCCAAGTCTTATCATTCGAGGCTGATATTCAAGAATAATTGATTGAGGATTCGACTCTTTTTAAACTCGCTACTGTGGCACAGCTATTTTGGCACCTCGTTGATAGCACCAAAGGTTAAAGTTAATTACGCGGTTGTAATAGTTTCGAGAAATTCCGTCCGTGTAGCCTATCACCGTTCATTATCTCGGCCACTTTTAAAGCCAATTCGAAGTCACTTTCGGTATAACATTTGTCTTAAGCCTAGTCAGGCCTACACAATTTTCTTGCCTCAACTTATCCGAGAGTGAATATGAAAAACGTTTATATACAAATGTATTTGAAAAAATACCGACACATAGGACTGTTAGTTAGCTCTGATTTGCCACGTAAAGCTGAGAAGAAAGTGACGCTTTAGAATGATCATAGTCGCAAATTTCGTAAACGCTATAAACGCAAAATTTTAGTGTTACATCGCCATTTCGGGAATTCACTCCGCTCTATCAGAGCATTAATTGAATTGGAAACAAGCAGTGTATAGGCCTACCACATCGATGATGGTTTCGAAATTAACAAACGGATAATAATTAAAATGAGTACACGAAAGTTTATTACGCCAATATCAAAGAACCCGCACTGTAAGTATGGAAGCTGATCGAGCGTCACTAGGTCAGTTTCACCGCCATTTATTTATTAAACACAATATACAAAATAGAACTTATCTACGAATATTGATTTAATTTTTGAAAAAAATATTTGTATAAGGACTTGCAGGAAAGTATTTGTCATTTAAAATGGTAAATGTGTTTGTAACTCTTAAGCTTTATTGATTAATGATTTTTTACTGCAATAGGCCCACTCCCTTAATTCTTTTAAAATTTCCTATTTCATTTTTCGTCTATGCCAATTTTTTTTCCTTCGATGGTTTTATTTATTAAAACTAGAAGAAAGGACGGATTTCAAAGTGTTAGTGGACCGTTTTTATTTCAGTTTTGTTGTTAGTGATGATAATTGAAAGTTGAAGATGTCGGTATCCCGTTGAAATTACATCTTGTCGGATGGATTTGTCGCGGTGGAACGGTTTATTTTATTAACCTTAGATTAAAAATAATGTCAGATTATTATGGCAGTAGGCTATTAATCTGAGATCACAGGACGTTCGAAATATAGACATGCTAAGACCGGGAGTTAGCTCTCGTTCGGCCGCACTACTCGCTGAAATATACAGAAACAACAAATTTCTCTGATATTATTTAAAAAAAAACGATTTATTTTAGCAAGGAAGTGTGGACTGCGGGAGGAGGCGAAGGAGGGGATAAAGGGGCCGAGGGGAAAGGGAACTAATAACGTTAGAGCCTAATGTGAATGTAGTGTTTTTATAGCTAAGCACTTAGTTGTGCATGGGTATTCGGTAGCACTTAACCTAACTGACGCGAGTAATGAGGTGATTTTTATAGCGGCGACCTCACAGGACCACCTGAGACCGACTTTAGATAAGTTAAGTTTCGTCAACGCTTAACGCTTAGCGCTAATGCTACCATTACAAGCGATGGCGATAGTAAACAAACAAATAAATTACATAACGCTGACTATAGCCTGCTTCTGTTGAAATATCAGTTTGCATATCTTCACAGACTTGTATACAAAGCGCTATCAATGGGCTCTAATTGCAGTAGTGACACAAAATGTGGTTTAACAGCAACTATTTTGTTTTAAAATCCACTCAATCATTTCTTCAGATTTAAGTCAGTGTTTGTAAACGACATTTCACATTTGATTATTTGTTTACAAGGAATATAAGTACATTTTCTTTTCCTTGTTTTACGAACAAAATCTACATATTCCACATAATTTAAACTTTAAAAAGTTTAAATCCGGTAACCCTTGGTTCACACCTTTAAATTTAATGATACGTAAAAAATATGCCTGCGATCAAAACAACGTAGAATGGTTCCCAACAATCG
>JAGFPH010000491.1:258210-273848 GCA_018207615.1 Philaenus spumarius
CTTTTGGTCACTAGCGGGAAACATAAGATTTAAAATGGTGTATGAATTGGTGTTGTTGCCAAAAAAATGTAGACTAATATATATGAAAGTTTTTTTAATACATTTTTTACGAAAATTTAAATTTTAAACTATTTGTCTATTTTGTATCATTAACAGGGAACATAAGCTTTAAAATGATGCTTGAATCATTAATTTTGATGAATAATTAAGGGCGATATGGCGTTGATAAAAAAAACACATTTGAGAAATAATATACGTTTATGAATGGATTGAAATATTTGTTACATATAACAGCGAGGAAATGTCACAAAAGAATTAATTTTGACAGCATATAGCCTACATTGTTTAACTGGACAACAATTTCTAAACCGGCTGAGATTAATCAAAGCCATTTGCATCCAGTCTTATATATAAAACCAAATGTTTTACGTAGGCTGTAAGGCCTAACCTAGCACAGCTTTTCCACAAGGATATGCAGGAGCGGAGTACATTTAATTGCGCATAACCCCACATCTCATATTTTAGGTAATGTTTTTCACAAATTGTATTTAGAAAATACGATACAAATTCCGTTAAAATTAATTTCTGTTGGAATGGATGTAGCGAATACAAGTTACCTATTAAAAGTTCACACTAACGCGTTCTTTGAAATAAGCCAGCTGATAAAACTGACAAAGGAAACGTGATTCAGTATACTATTATTCTTATGGGAGGAAGTACAACAGAGCCAAATTTTTTTCAGTTATCATCTTTTAAATCTGTGGTCATATGATAGTCGTAGAACATTTTGCTTTAATATTATATGTTAATTGATTTCTCCCGAACTGTCTTGTTAGTCAGGCGAAATACCAGAATTCGAATTTCTTTAGTCGTTTACTGTAATGCATTAAGAAGTAGACGTAATAAGTAAGTAGTATATTGCGCAGGCTAAATCCGCGACTCGGCCTTATGTGCACATCATTATACTAAATGAATTCAGTGCACTTCAACTTGTTAACGACCTCCGTATAGGCTAAGGTGAAATTACGTTTTGTAGTCTATATTTGAACGCTTTTGTAAAGATGATGAACCGAAGATCAGCGAATGCCCGAAACCTTAATTGGTTTTGTCTAATTGATAAAAAGATCCCCCAAGAAGGAAAATACCATTTCGTAAATTAACTAGGTGAATCTACCGTTCAATTATTTTACGTATGAAAGATGTTCTAAGTGAATTGACAAACATCTACGTTAAACAATAAATAGGCTTGTTTATAAAACATTAAAAACCGTCGACTGTCATAACATAGCCTAGCCTCAAAATAAGCTATATGTCGCATCCATCAGTCGGGTTTAAACCTAATTTTATTTAAAAGAACTCGTAACATATAACCTTCGGGAACGTTTCAAAGATCGATTTACTAATTTGAATTTTATCGGTTCTCCGTGTCTTATCAATGAGACGGTCGTTAAGAATAATTTTAATTTTCAGAAAAAAAAATAAAGAATTTATGCCGGCTTAAATACTAGGAATCGCCTTAAATTGTATAGGCCTATGTTAAGAAAATCACTACAATATTTTGGCGTAGACTTATATCGATTCGCCTAAACAATATTCTTGTATCGCAACAAAATATCGGTTTCGATTATTCAACCCAATACAACGAGCAAGAATCACAGCGCACAGCGCCAACACATGTTAAACACGGTTACAAATCATTCAAGGTTGTATCCAAAGGCAAATAATGTTTTGTGTTATTGGCGGGCGGCAGGCGGCGGGCAGTTGGGGGCAGTGTGCTCGCGCTGCTAGGCGCCTCCACACTATAAATCACCCACCCCCGCCTTCGCTGACAGGGTTCCGCCCCCTTTAACCCCGAAAACAAACATCCCATTAAATAACCCTCCGCAGCCCGGCCTGTCGGCTGTCATTCCTCCGTGTATTGACATCCAGTACAGCTGATTTTCTCGTTGTCTCTAAACGGGAATGAGATCTTTTTGTAAAATATTACTTTTAAAAATATGCAATTGTTCTAGCTCTTTTACTACTGTGTGTCTTTTTTTGGTCCAAATAACAGCGAATAACGGTGAAATTCATTTACTCAATGGGATTCAAGACGTACGATTCCGCATTATATAGGCCTACACTATTAAGCCAACATTTAATGTGTGTACACTAAAACAAATTATTCGTCTAGCTGACGATATTTATCATTGTCTTCCGATTTACTATATGTCTGTATGCCTTTTAGAAGTAAATGTTCAATCACCTAGACAGTAATAACCTAGTAATAACGTACACACTGAACAAATATATTATGGTACTAAATCCTAAAGTAAATACAGAAAACATTTGTTATAATTGTCTTTAATTGTCGATTGAAGGTTAGTTTTTTGGGGGTTCCATTACATTTACAAATGACATTTAAGGATCATGTTAATTATTTATTTGGGTTGTTTTCAAATTCATTAGTAGTTTTCAATACATACAAACTACAAACACAATTGATTTATTAAAGTTACACTTTTGTATATTATTCACATGTGCGTTATTCATAATTGTATTTTAAATTTCACTGTGATAACATTATCCATTTCGGAGGAAATCGACAGAGACCGGCAGATGGATCCTAAACAATTGATCCTATAGGAAAAGTATTAAGGGTCTTCTATACCTTGCGTAAAACAGCAAAAATATGCACTTCGTACTAACGTGTTTCAACCTAAAAAGTTGTGAAACATCTTAAATTGTTCTTAATGGCTTTGTGCTTTTGTCTTATATCTCATAATTGAAAGAAATCGACGGCAACTCATTTTAATCAACAGTTTAACTGAGTAAAAATCGATTATTTTTAATTATTGGGGGTTTTAAGCAATAATTTCCATATTTTAAGCTAACACGTAAAAAATATAAAGCCTTCTTTCTAACTTAAAGTAGTTTCCCAGATTATTAATTTATAAATAGAATCCGAAAAACGTTATTACGAATGCATGTTTCAACTATTTTGCGGCTTCAGTGAGACCTTTGCATTAAAATCATACTGTACAGTCGGGAGTTTTCTTCAAGGTAAAGAAGAGCCTTAAACAAGAATCATAAAAACATGAACCCAGAAAGTAGCGTACAAATTTGATTGTAAATGTAAAGTTCATATTACTTTTACCTAACTTCTTGAACGTAAATAATAGAATATTTAAATAGTTTTCGCTTGATATATTTAAGCTACTTAAAGCCAGTAAGACTAAATGGCAAGTAGAATATTTCGTAGTGTTGTTTTAACTAACGGATTATTTCACGCTTTGAGATAATTTGCATTTCTAATTTTTAGGTGAGGAGCAGGATTAATATACTCTGGTTTTGTTTTATCTTTATTAACACTCATCTTTTATCTTAAGCGCAATAAGCATGGTGGCCTGGATGCCCGAAAAGCTAGAGGCGTTAGCCCGGTCTGATACAGTTGGAACCTGGTTTAGGTTCGAACCTAGTTACTGGCTATTAATTTTCCCGCTTTATACGCTGCTCGGTTATACGACCCTAATATCAACCAAAGTTATTAAAACCAATTGGTTTTCTCTTCTACATCCATTTCTTATGGCTCCTTCATTGCTACACGTAGCCTATATTCTATAAATTGAGCCTTCTTGCCATTAATGTTTATACAGTAAACTATACAAGTTGTTATGAGACATAAGTAAAATGGCGGATGATCAGCAGAGCCTTAATAAAAACGAGATTGGTATTTGATGAAAATGATGTAAAATTCTCCATTAAACAAGTTCGAAGTATCAGTAACAAGCTAATATCTTCGTAAGCTACATCTTTAGATGTTCTAAAGTAATAAGTATGTCTCACATGTCCAAGAATCCAAGTACATACAATTTTCATCAAAACCATTCAAATGATCTACTTTCCCACAGTCATCTATAGGCTATAGGTCAACTCCTGGAACCTCCTGACATTGTAATGAATGACCGAAGGTAAAAAAAGTGTTACACATAATTAATTGTCTCTGTCCCTTTGTTAAGTATTTAGTCATGTAAAAAAATACATACAGTGTTACTTTTTATCACTAATCTACAAGGTAAATCCACCTTTTGTGGTACGTAAGATTTCATTATTTTATTGAGTAAAAACTAATTATGTTAATGTAACGTGTGTTCAGCGATTAAAAAATATACTCTGTATTCAATTTTTTTTGCGAGACGGTAATTTCAATACTAACGTATCTAGTTTGACCTGCAAAGTCGTATTTATGAAGTTTGAAAACACAAAAAAAATGAAAGTCTTTTACAGTTTGAAAATGTTCAACATCGAAGTAAATACAGTTTGATTAGAAATTATTGTAACGAATCTGAAAGTATTTATTGCCTCTGACTTTATAGTGGCAACTGATTCGGCGCAATGAATTTAGCAACATAAGTTTCAAATAGAAATCTCTTCAAAATAAATTCACAATACAAATTTAGATCAGTGATAAAAATAAACATAGGCTACATTAATAAACACGAATGTTCGTGACATATTTTATAAAAGCTTTTCGTATGAAAATTGCAGATATTTCCCATAAACGATTAATAATTCCATATTATATTACGGATACAGATCTGAAATGCTTATATACAGTCAAAAATATAATATTAATCCCTGAAAAGGAAAGATTTATATTATGAGTAGGTACTACTTACACTCGGTTTAAATAATCAAATTAAACACTTCTGGTGGTCAAGGACTACATACAGTAATTACTTTTTAAATCGGTATTCCTCAGAGTTTCAAAGTGTGGGTCTATCATGCAAGTCCGACAGTAGAAAGGCTATTGATTAACTTACACTAATTATATTGTAGGCGTCTTACGTCTGACAATACAAATACAGTATACATCTCTACTGTCCTATATAAATATAAATAAGAGGTGACTAGGACTAGGGGACTCGAATATCGATATTTACTTACGCTACTTAAGCCTGAGTGGTTAAAACGGTTTTAAAGACCACTTTCATGTGTCCGATGCCTACCGTGTTATGTACACAACTCGAGTAAATATATATAGGCTAAAGCTAAGGGCGACAGTGCGACAGGCCGGCACATTTCCCCTCTAGTCTTCTTCCTGCCACAGCACCGTCAGGGAAATATAGGTTTTGCAGAGACGGTGTGCGAATTGAAAGCTCGGTTGTTGTTTCCTCTCAAAATAACCTTGGGCAATTTTAAAAAACTAACGAAGTGGGTAAATTCCTTTTTTTTTTAAATCAGGAGGTTGCTTGTAGTTTGTTTACAAAATTAGATTATATTCTTCTTACTTTTTACACTAAATTAGGAGTTTTCCTCTTAGTTTGTTTGCAACATCGAGACATTTCTCTCAGTTTGTGGACACAATTAGGATTTCTTCTGAGTTTGTTTACAAAATTAGGATTTCCTCTTAGTTTGTTCACAACATTGAGACATTTCTCTCAGTTTGTAAACACAATTAGGATTTCCCCTTAGTTTGTTCACAACATTGAGACATTTCTCTCAGTTTGTGGACACAATTAGGATTTCTTCTGAGTTTGTTTACAAAATTAGGATTTCCTCTTAGTTTGTTCACAACATTGAGACATTTCTCTCAGATTGTAAACACAATTAGGATTTCCCCTTAGTTTGTTCACAACATTGAGACATTTCTCTCAGTTTGTGGACACAATTAGGATTTCCTCTGAGTTTGTTTACAAAATTAGGATTTCCTCTTAGTTTGTGCACAACATTGAGACATTTCTCTCAGTTTGTGGACACAATTAGAATTTCCTCTTAGTTTGTGGACACAATTAGGATTTCCTCTTAGTTTGTTCACAACATTGAGACATTTCACTTAGAATGTGCACAACATTGAGACATTTCTCTCAGTTTGTGGACAGTATTAGGATTTCCTCTGCGTTTGTTTACAAAATTAGGATTTCCTCTTAGTTTGTTCACAACATTGAGACATTTCACTTAGAACGTGCACAAAATTAAGATACGCACGAGTTTCTTTACAAAATTACGATTTTTCATAGTTTATTTACAATATAGAGACATAGCTCTTTGAATGTGCACAAAATTAAGATAGGCAAGAGTTTCTTTACAAAATTACGATTTCCTCATAGTTTGTTCACTAAATTAAAATATTCCTCTTTATTTGTTTATAAATTGAGTTAATATTTTAAAATAAAATTCTAGTTCCATCGATTATTGTTAGTCATTAGTATTTAGTTTAATAAGAAACTGTTTTCGCCAAACTGTCTGAAACAAACAATAGGATCCCTTTCAGCTGTATATTTGTAAATAGCAAATGAAAATACCTTATTTTTGGATCGTTGATTTTTGTTAATAAAGTACCTTAGAGACGCCTCCAGAATAGTACCAAAAATGTTTTTTTC
Source organism: Philaenus spumarius (assembly GCA_018207615.1). Classification (NCBI taxonomy): domain Eukaryota; kingdom Metazoa; phylum Arthropoda; class Insecta; order Hemiptera; family Aphrophoridae; genus Philaenus; species Philaenus spumarius. Next base: position 264,573 of record JAGFPH010000491.1, read on the forward strand.
GACAAAGGCATAATGTGTTGTTTTACACAACCCTATGAGTGTGGGAAGTGGGAAGGCTATGAAGGCAGATCAAACAAGGGTCGCCGCCCAAAGAGCTTGTCATTGTGGAGCATCGATGTGTGAGCGCCGGCCTTTGCCGACACTCCTGTTCGCAATGTTTTTGCTTGGTTTATCTTGTCTTCTAGGGTACAAAGGTGCGCCGATGGTCGATGAGCGATGAGCGATGGGAACTGGGCTAGCGGCTAGATAACATCGCTTAGTCTACTACTACAACCTACGAGTACGTTTAAGATAACCTGGTTTAAACTCTGGGATTAATGTATTGATTAGGGCCAAGAAACTCTCACTTAATTTCAGGTTTTTATTTACTTAAGGCTCTCTGACGCATCCATTTTTCAATAATCATGATGGTTTTATTTAAGTCTAATTTTGTATCTCATCGATAAAAATAGTTATTGCATTTACAAATTCAAATTTATTCATGACTAAAATACAAACATACTATTTTTTAAATATGAACTAATAAATGGTAGGTCTACACATTGATAGAATAAAACTTGAACTCAAATTCTGACTCCGTTTATAGTATATATTATTGAACCAAGATGATAAATAATGTATTCGTTTAATCATAGTATGTAGGCTACATTTTAATACAATGTAGTTAATTATAATGGAAAACAGTGTTTTATTAAAGAATACATTAATATTTTAATAATAAGACATCCAAATTTTAAGGGTCGGCTCTAGTAAAACAGAAAGCAACCTGCGACTTCCTATAGCGGCGGTAGGTTACGCGGACATTGCTCATCCTAAATCCATTTAAAACCCGCACTTATTCAAATAGCGTTTTTTAAAAAATACCAAACTCTTGGGGACAAAATTCTTCATCTGATTGGCTTTTTAATTTTTCGCTATAATTAATAGTTACAACGTAAACAATATTTAAAATCAACCTATAGGGGCGGTAGGTTACACGGACATTGCTCAGCCTAAATACATTTAAAACCCGCAATTGTTCAAATAGCGTTTTTAAAAAAATACCAAAATCTTGGGGACGAAATTCTTCAGGCGAATGGCTTGGTAGTTTTTCGCTATAATTAATAGTGACAACATAAAAAAATATTAAAAATCAATGTTTTAAATTGTTAATAAATATTAAACAAAATATTTTTAAAGAGCCATTTGCATGGATATTGATCATAGCTTTAAAATGACATATCGTTTATAATTTTCCGATCAAAAATAAAGGAAAAATTTGGATTTTAATTTAACATTGGTCTTATGGAGTGTCACCCAACATGGCCGACAGCTAGAGCCGACCCTTAACATAAATTAAAACACCGCTTTGAAATTTGTCTATAATAAATTACTCGAGAATGTACGGACTTTTCAACACGCTATTTCGTAACATTAAATAATTTTAAGAATAAAATTTCCCAATCGGTAGAGACTTGAACTGTTTCTACTAACAGTTTTCATGAAAATGTTTACTTGTAAATCAAAATAGCGGGTAAATTAGCTTATTTAGCTGTTAACTTATAAATTGGTAAACGGTTTTGCTACTACAATCTTTCGTTTGACGCATCACAAGCTGCCTAAGTCGCAATAACTGATTTATATTTCTTTTATTCTGCCAGATTGTATTTAACTGTAAATAAACTCGAACGTAGGCCTACATTATGTTGGGAATATGACAGTGTTGAACGCATTAGTATCGAGCATTGTTCCCGTCATGTGACTCCAAGTAAGACTCCGCGGGCGGTAGCGGCATGTCAATCCTCCACCGCTCCGCTACGACTATACTCTTCTCTTGATTTCCCCTCGGAGTTGCGTGTCCAGTATGGCCGAAGCCCAGGGGGGAATTGACCCTTGTAACTTGTAGGCCTATTCACCTAGCACTTAACATTTTCTGTTCTCCCGTTCTCCACTTACCCATTTACGTAGTTTGCGATGTTCATTGACTAAGTGATTAGGATAGCGGATAGTGGATCGTATTTAGACCTAATAACTCCAACTACCGTCTGTCAAGTAGTAAATTCAAGTGGGAACGCTTTCAACTTGGACGCGCCTAAGGATATTATTATTAACAAGGTAGTAGGTCTATAGTTAAACTGAGCATATTTATTTTTTTTTATCTTAGGCTTATCAGCAATGGCTCTTTTTATTTAATATTGTTTTCGTGGTTTTTTAATCATTTCGGGTATTCCAAAACGTAGACTCTAATGTTATTATATTCTTTATTTCATAATTATTATTTACAGCCAATTTTCAGCCAACTATAATGGGCTTGTTTTCTTTTTTAAATTTTCAAATATTTCTCATCGTAACAAATAAAATTAACATAGTCGATATTTAGGCCTATCATTTTATGAACAAAAAGAAAATCATAATTTCTAAAATCCATCACAAAAAAATTCGCACCACGAGTTGTTTTTCATTACTTATTATTGACTGAAAGATTATTTTCGTATAGAAATGTCAGATGTAAAAGCGGTTAAATTACAATTTTTATCTCCGACTAGTTTCATAAAAGACGATAGTCGATATCATGAAAATCTTCCACTACTAAATGTATGTAGGCTATTTACTATTGTTTACTAAATGTAAAGGAAACCTTAAATGTTACACTCTTGAGCATGCCATTCACAGTCACAGTAGGTCTACTAGAAACAAATATTCTATAGATCTAATACTTGTAAGGCTAAAAAGAGACTAGCAACAGTCACTTATTACTAAGAATAAAACTTTTGAGTAAATTTAGTAAGCCTGAGGAGGTTGTTTAAACATTTTTAAATTAAGAGTCAGTAATTAAAAGCTTTTTACCATGTGCCGTATAATACGAATTGTGATACTAGTTGAGCAAGTTTTAAATGTTTAACCTAATAGCTGTCATTTTATAGTTATTTATGGTTGTATATTCTTGTTGTCCTTATTTAGTTTTATTGTTTTATTGGACTTTTGTAATGGACGCCATTCTTAAAAAATTATTTAATTTGTTAAAAAAAAATTTTAATTTCACTTCTAGACGTTTTTATATTGTATATGTTGACACTGTGTACTGGTAGACTATATCAAAATGTGCTTAATAACAATAAAATGTTAGAATTTTAAAATCTCTTTACAAAGACTGACTAGTGAACAAAAAAACAAAAAATAAGGCATCTTTGCTTAAAAGAAAATTAAACTTTTGTACCCCGCGCCGTAGTTATTTAAAAATAGGGAAGACCCTGCGTCAAAGCCCGTGCTCGTTTCGCTAGTACAATTTTATCGAGTACAAAATAATTTATCCTTTCTACAGGAAGTAGAAGAAACCCCGTTTTGAATTTTGAAGTATATATTACAATTGATTACAGGATGTGCATAATATTGCATTGAAGTTCTTCTATCCGTTCAATCGACTATTTTCAAAATATTTCATTCAAGTCAATGCCAAACAATTTAAATCATTTAGGGCCTAAGCTTTAATTTCCTAAAAATACAAATACCAACACAATATTTACGTTGGATGTTGTGCGGCTCTCATAAGCAAACATATTTTACAATTTTGAGTATATACAAGATTGCTAATAAATTAAAGCTGTAAACGCGATTAGACTGCATTATTCCAGTGATATGTAGATCCAATGTGATAGGCCTAACTGTTATAGTAGAGCCTTTAGCCCTGTTAAGCCCAGTCAGCTATGTAAGCCTACATTCAATTATTAGGTTTTCAAAGAGACCATACTATTTTTGCGAAATCTCGACATGTCCTGGTTGTAGGCATGATTACATGGCCGTATGGTTGTAAATTAGAATAAGACATTTTTTCGTGATAACTACAAATCGTACCAACTACCTCGTCTTAGTTTCCAGGTAAACGATCACTCGTAACCTATCATGTTTCCTCAGAGCAATCTGTTTAAAGAATTGTATGGTTAAGAAAATATGTATACCACCGACTTGAATCCTCTAGTTGGCGTTAAAATAATCCAACCGTGTCTCCGTTAGCAAGACTAGTTGGCGTTGAGGCATACCTCCCCCACCCAGAGGACATGTATATACGAGTGTCCAAAACTGAGAGTCCAAAACTTAATTTATGTGAGATAAATTATTTAATTATTGCGAATTAAACAAGAAACCACTTCAAGAATCATTAAGTCGGGCATGTGTAGGGAAAGGGTAAGGTCTTACTAATTGAAGGTAATTTTAATAACCACAAGAATCAGTAAGTCGGGCATGTGTAGGGTAGGGGTAAGGCCTTACTATTCGTTCTTACTAATTGAAGGTAATTTTAATAACCATTTCAGTACCAAACTGTACCTATTTTGTTTTTATGGGTCAGAACACCATTTTAGGTTGACTACGAAAAATATATATTTTAATAACCTACTTATTACAGTCCGGAGTTTTTTTTTATAATATGGGATGTTTTTGATCATTCATTATACTAAATGCTTTACCTATGTGGCCAGAGCTGTAAACATTGTATCAGCACAATGAGGGCAAGGGGAATTCTCAGATAAGGAAGAGAGTTTTAAGGCTGTGCAATACAGTCACTCTTCAATATAACTTATCTTTCATAGAATTTTGAAGATAATCTTTTGTAGCAGAAAATCGTTCATGAACATCTAAATTATAATTCTTATGTGACACAAATTTTAAATTATATACTTTCATTTAAGATATTTGCTTATAAACAAGACGAATAACATGATTTTCAGTCGAGTCTCTTGATAGCAGTAAAACATCCAGGCGAATTTTGTTACCTACTAATTTACATTGGAGCTTTCTGCAAATTTAAATGTCATACGCACGTGGTGGAAACTAAAAAAGATCAACAATAGTAAATACGAAAGTGTAAATGTATACAAGCGATATTCTAGACGCGCTCGAGCGCTTTACGAATGTAAAATCATATTCCATCCTTCTCAAGGTTTGCGCCGCTTATTGGATTAAATGATTTAATCGAGTGGTATTGCACATCCTTAAGGGTCTTCTATACCTTGCGTAAAACAGCAAAAATATGCACTTCGTACTAACGTGTTTCGGACGCCGTTTTTCAACCTAAAAGGTTGTGAAACATCTTAAATTGTTCTTAAAGGCTTTGTGCTTTTGTCTTATATCTCATAATTAAATTGAAAGAAATCGACGGCAACTCATTTTAATCAACAGTTTAACTGGGTAAAAATCTATTACTTTTAACGCATTTTTTGGGAGTTTTAAGCAATAATTTCCATATTTTAAGCTAACACGTAAAAAATATAAAGCCTTCTTTATAACTCAAAGTAGTTTCCCAGATTATTAATTTATAAATAGAATCCGAAACACGTTATTACGAATGCATGTTTCAACGATTTTTCGGCTTTAGTCAGACCTTTATAATAATAAAATTTTATAATATTGCTAACTGAATTTACGATTACTAAATATTGCAATGATCGTAAATATTTGCAATAATACTAAAATTTGTATTATTTTAAATTTTGTAATATTGATTTAAATTTTGTCTTATGTTTATTAGGCTATTTCTTAAATAAATATTACGTATAATTTAAATCTTATTTTATTTTGTCATCGTGGATGTAGTGGAAGTTAGTTAGTATTGGTGAAATAAGCAATTACTTTCAACTAGAAAGGGATTTTAGTCCCCCCCCCCCCCCCGGTAATTGTGGTAAAGTCTCACCTATAGAATGACCACGGGTAACTTTATAAAATAAAAACTGATGTATTTTTATTAACATTCCAAAATCATAGGCTTATATTGAATTAAAGTTTTATAAATTCGTCAGACGAGGAAGTGAGTAATTTCTAATATTTGACATGTTTTGCCGCTTTATATTTTATATTGCGGCGGAGAGCGGGAACCATAGCCTATCATTTATTGCTGTCAGAAATCCGGGCAAAGCAAAGCAGTTTTCATCGGTCACGCGAACCCATTTCGTCTTCCCCAGGACAAGCGAGAACAATGGCCTACGAGATGATCCGCCTCACATCACGCCAAAGCTCTCGTATGTACCTACATTTTAAGGCATCAAATAAAACGATCGCCATTCCCCCTCCCCTCATTTAGCCCCCTTATCAACACTAATTTATCACAACCTAATCACAAAAGATGATCCTTGCGATGGAATAAACAGCTTTTAGATCTCAGGCTTACTGTTAAAAATATATTGAAGTTAATTTTTAGTTTACAAATTGTAGTTTATAAGAAAAATTTGCGAACCCATATGAGCAGTCTAATGATAAACTTACGCCTGGCAAATTTTTATCACTTTAATCAATTTCAAAGTACGTGTTGGCAGATATTTTCTTTTACGAAAATGAAGATATTTCTCTTTACATTTAGACAAATTTTTATTTTTTTGTTTACACAATGAAAATATTTTCCTTATTGGTTTTTACATATGTTTAAAAAATATATGTTATTTTATTTTTCTTATGAAAATATTTGTCTTGGTTGATTTTAATATGCTTAGAAAATATTTGTTATTTTTTTTTTAAAAGATGAGATATTTTTTTAGTCATCATTCTTATCTATTTAGGCATCATCGTTTTTAATGACTTTTTTTGTAGTTCTTCTTCATCCGTTTATGCATCATCATTTGTTATTTTCTTTTGCAAAAGTTAAGATATTTTTCATAGTTTTTCCTCATCTGTTTAGGCATCATCATTTATTTTCATTTGTAAAAGTTTAAACACTTTCCTTAGTTTTTTTATTCGTTTAGGAAATATTTCTTATTTTCTTTTACACAAATTGAGATATTTTCCTTAGTTTTTTTATTCGTTTAGGCAATATTTCTTATTTTCTGTTACACAAATTGAGATATTTTCCTTAGTTTTTTTTATTCGTTTAGGCATTATTTCTTATTTTCTGTTACACAAATTGAGATATTTTTCTTAGATTTTTTCGTTTAGGCAATATTTATTATTTTATTTAATAAAAATTATGGTTTTTCCTTTACTGTAAATAAAGTTTAGATCACGTAATGGATTTATGATAAAATAAGGAGTTTTTCAAAAATTTAAAAATCTTTAAAATAAGCAGTAAAAGTCAGAAAATAGAATGACAACAGTGTTAACGTATTCAACTTGAAGTCTTCAAGAGCAGCACCTCGTCCATTTTGGATTAATTTTCCTCAGGCTAATATTGTAGTAAAAGTAATAGGTTATTATTTTCTGTGTTTTTATCCAAAACTAATTATATAAAGCTTATTTTAAGAACATAAACAATCAGCATTTTCAAATACTGATTTAATTTGTACAAATACAAAACAAACAATAATAATCCAAAGACGAAATCAAATTGCATTTGAAAGTTCATCGAAGCGAGTTATATTCATAATTATTTTATGATTTAAAATGGCGGGGTCAAATGTTTTTGAGTTTAACATTAGACATAAATTCCGCTTCAACACAATCTGATTACCGATTGTATTTTTAACGAATGTATATCCTACAAGTTAGTTGTCCGTCTGGTTGTGGACAGTTTCTATTCATATCATCGTATTTTACACGGAAACTATTCATTTTGATTTATTTGCTGCTTTACTAGAGTCGTGATTGCATTAGTTGGGGCGCTGACTGGTGGTGGGCATTAGTTGGGACACCTATAAGAAGATTTTATTATCTTTCGCGGCACAGAGGCAGATAAAAAAACTATCGAATTTTGATATTCACTTCCTATGTATCACTGTACACAATTTAGACTCGAAACTTTACTAACAACAAAATACAAACAGATACTACAATGTAAACGGGCATACGTTTAAATGAACATTTTTATTTAGGCCTATTTTGTTGCTCTGAATCACTTCTCGAAGTTAAGACACATATGTTTTGAAACACCTGTAGCCTATATAATGTAGGTAGTGAATGAAATGTAGATAAAAATGTCGAACCTGTTATAATAGATAAAAATTTCGAAGTAATTAACTGTTTGGTTTTACTTTTAGAGTTAGCATTATGGTTTAATTTATTGTAATAGTAGATATTTTTCTTCAGAGTAGCGTATAATCTCGATAACTAATTTTAAGTTTGATGGGTGGAAGTCCGTGGCTCGACCAGTTAGGCTATCTCTTCGAATAACCTAACTTCCAACACAACTCGATTTTAGTTGTTGGCTTTCGGGGGATGTGCTCTACGCTACTCCCCTGCCTACATTAGTCTGACTACTTGTAGTTCTCAATTGTATTACAATTTTGAATGTAACAAGCGATGTTAACTATACGGGATTTTAACGTATAAAAGATTATCAAATAAGTTATATTATATTTCTAGGGTGTCTATAAAATACTGTCCCTAACCCCTAACCTCACCAGGATATTCTATAGGTGCAAATGAGAAAAAAATTCCAATAAACAAAGGTCCGGAAATGCTTATTTTTCGAATTATCCACCACTTTTTTTACTAAACACTTAATATTTTTGGAAATAGAAAAGATATTGATCTAAAATTTGTGTGACCTACATATTTTTTATGTAATCTTTTACCCGTAGTCTATACAACAAACCATAACGTTCTTTGTATACTTTAAAAATGGCGGCCATTTAAAAATGTTCATGTCAAATATTTCTAAAACCGATAATTTTACAAAACCATTTAAGAAACAAAAATTGTTAAAGTTTCTTTTTAATAAGAAACAAAACTGTTTTTTCATTTTACCTGTAGTCAAAAGATAACCGAGTTATCGTCTAAAAACTCTGTATTGTTAAAGACAATACCCACCAGAAATTATGTTTTGAGTTCTTAATGGGATTACTCGGTTATCTATTGAGCTACGGGGAAAATAAAAAAACCGTTTTGTTTGTTATGACAAAATAAAGTTGTTTTGTTTCTTTTTATTGTTTTTTTATATATATATATATTTTAATTTAGCGGTTTTAGAGATAGTTGACATTAAACGTGTTAAATGGTTGCCATTTTTAAAGCACATAAAAGAACGTTCTGTTTTTTTTTTTTTTTTTTTTTGTAAAACTGTAAAACGTTACGTAAAACATCTGTAGGTCCTATACAAAACATTTGAAGTCATGGTGGATAATTCGAAAACTAAGCTTTTCCGGACTTATGTTTATAGGAACTTTTTTATTTCATTTTCACCAATAGAATATTCTGGCGAAGTTTGGGACGGTATTTTCTAGACACTCTGTATATATTAAATTGTAATAGCTCTCACGGAAAACCTAGATGTTACGATGTTGCAGGAAAACACTGCATTCAACGATGCTACCAAACGCGAAGAATTAACGTGCAAAGCAGATAATGTAGCCTAAGATTTTTGAACAGACTACGAGCAAA
>JAGFPH010000491.1:295218-308875 GCA_018207615.1 Philaenus spumarius
TGTTTTATACCAATCGAAAGCTTATCAAATGGTCAAGTAGGCTACTGCACCTTACTAGAGTGGATTTTAAACCTTCAAGGTGTTTTATACCAATCGAAAGCTTATCAAATGGCCAAGTAGGCTACTGTACCTGACTAGAGTGGATTTTATCGGAATAAAGTTTGCACGAAGATTATTTTTAATTATTAAAATGGTATTATTATCATTATCAAAATATTATAACCGTTCAGAAATATAGTACCGAACAACAGTTAATCAGCCAAAAGTAGAGAAAAACAATTTTATATTATAAAGTACTGTATTTTTAGGAGGATTTCAAATACGCATATTTATAAGGCAATTTGAGATGTTTTGAATAAAAAGAACTTGTTACATCAAATAGCATATACGTTTGACTCCACAAATGTTTAGTGTAGTGACAATACCTTGGTTTCAATTTGTTTTGTAAAAGTTATTCGGGCCAATCCGGATTTTCAGGAATAATATAGGCTAATCTCACCAATACAAAACTAGTTCTGAATACAAATATGTCGATAAATCATTTACATTACTTTGAAATATTTCCTGTCAGGTGAAATAAAATTATTTTTATTTTAAATAAGATTTTTCGTTAACCAAAAGCTTATTTAATGTACCTCCCACGTTAGATACGACAAATAAAAGCAAAATACATTATTTAGATGGGAGAAAATTGCCTTTAAGGGTATATTACGGAAAGCCTCTTAAATTACCGATTCAAGTATTAATATTATTGAAATTGCATATTTGTAACGAGAAACTACTTTACCTTTAATATGGTTTAGCCTGTAAGGTGTATGTTTGTTTTTTTTTATATTAAGTTATATTTTCAAGAAATAAAAACTCACTTTGTAGATATACTTTTATCCAACAAAATATTTTTGGTATATTGTGTTAGAAAATAAATAAATGGTCAAATTAATAAATAGAACTTTATTGTTATTAGAATTTGATAGAGTTGCAAATTTTTGGAGAGTTAGTGTGTTGTACGATTCTACATTATTTCATACTTTAAGAGTTAAATAAAACAATAAGCATGCAACATACTGAGGCATCCAAAAAGGCCAAATGGTACAAGTAATAGTTAACAAATAACAATTAACAAAAAAACATGCTTCATGCTTATATCGACTAAAGCTTAAAGGGGGCTAGAATCTAATCTAACCATTTCTAATGGGATTTAGTGTATCTACCTGTTATGGAACTTATAACGACAGTCATCTGCAGCCACGATGTCCATAAGCAGGATGTATTTGGCCTTTTTGTCAAGCCCCATTACTCGGACTTTGTAGGCGGGAAACATGCGCCTATAAGAACAAAACAAAGAAATAACGAAACTAAAATGAGGTGAATCACTACGTGCGGACCATTTAACTACCTGTTGTGAAATTTGTATCTGTAGTCATCGGACGCGACAATGTCCAACAGCAGAATGTATTTTGCTTTTGCATCCAAACCGGAAACCCGAAACTTCATCTGCGGAAACATTTGCCTGTGGAAACATAAAATTTATTCGTACAAACATTTATATTAGCAACATCACAACAAACATCCACTTGTGATTGCTAAGGCATGTGTTTGCTTAAACTAACATCGATATCGGATGCTATGTCGTTACGGCGTAGGCCTATCTTGGCGTATAACACTTGATTTTTTGGTTTAAGCTGTATTGTAATTTATTGTCGATAAACAGAGTTCAATACCCACATCAAAACAAAATACAAGTTGTGATTGCCAAACACTGTATTGCTTAAACTTAATTAATAACATCATCTACAATGGTAATATCCAACGTGATACAAAACACTCAATTTTTTCATTTCCAAGTATTGTGTTACCTAAACTATTTATAGTTAACTTAGTTAATTTGAATACCATCAAATTTAAAATAATGATTACCTTCAATTAATACAATTTACTCTAAACGAATTCACAACAAAACACAAACTTGTGATTACCAAACATTGTATTGCTTAAAAATACGTAATACCAACACACGCAACTGGTCAACATCACAACAAAACACAATGTTGTAACTGCAGATCCTGGTTTTGGTTAAATTAACTTAATGCCAATAACTATGCAACTGGTCAACACCATAACAAAACACAATGTTGTAACTGCAGATCCTGGTTTTGCTTAAACTAACTTAATGCCAACTGCTAAGCGACTGGTCAACATCACAACCAAACACAATGTTGTAACTGCAGATCCTGGTTTTTCTTAAACTAACTTAATGCCAACTGCTATGCAACTGGTTAACAAGAAACACAATGTTGTAACTGCAGATCCTGGTTTTGCTTAAATTAACTTAATGCCAACTGCTATACAACTGGTCAACATCACAAAAAACACAATGTTGTAACTGCAGATCCTGGTTTTGCAACTAACTTAATGCCAACTGCTGTGCAACTGGTCAACATCATAAAGAAAGACAATGTTATGACTTTAGAGCCTAATTTTGCTTAAACTAACTTGATCATGAACTATCCAACCCTTCAACATCACAACAAACACACGTTTGTAACTGTAGAGCCTGGATTTGCTTTAAACTAACTTGATCATCAACTATGCAACTGTTCAACGTCACAACTAAACACAAACTTGTAACTATGGAGCATGCGTTTGCTTAAACTAACTTAATATCATCAGCAATGGTAATGTTCAATATGACAACAAAACACACTTGTTATGGCCAAGCATTGTTTTACCTAAACTATTTATCGTGAACTTGTTTACGTTTAATACAATTTTGAAACAATGGTTTCCTACAATTAATATAACAAGAAATGTTTAGCTTACACTACTGGTAGTGAGGATATGTGTCGTTTACCATTTACTTCAGGGCGGAGAAAAACACAAAGCCTCTTACACCTATTCTAGGAAAATATATGAATAACATAACACCAATCGTTTTAAAATAGACAACGTCTATATAAAAAAAACCTGCAATTCTGATTGTGAGGCTTTAATTTGCTCAACACGCTTTATTATGCTGAGCCAGTGTGTTATACACTGCCTGATTTCACTGATTGTATATAATTTTTGTATAAAATACGTTAACTTAATTATTGTACCAAAACTCTCTTTCTCTTTTGTGAATTTTGTTCTTTTTTTACAAATAATTTAATGGTAATTCCCCTGTTTATTTTAGAATATTATGTTAGTTTACGAGATTTTTTCTGCATGATTTAACTAAATTTTATTTTGAGTTTTAGACTTAAGTTATTATTGTATTAATTGTAAAAAAATATTTTTAAAGGTTAAGTGGAATAGAGAGAGGGTTTATCTTCACCCCAAAAACAAAGTCCAGTCTATATTTTCTGTTGTGATTAGGGTTTATTTTGGATGCACGTAGGCAACAAATGTTTATCTTGAAAGGGTAGGTGGAAGACAGAACATTTCTTCTTCGTCTAAAGACGTTAAGATTCATAAGTCTGGACACAAAGGTTTTAAATCTATTTAATTTTGTTGTATCGATTTTATTATATTTTTCTATATTCTTATACATACCACAACATATTTCTGTTTGTCTGGTTTTCATACTTATCTCTTCAGGTCCGAGTTTGACTGATATTGGTCCCGAAGTTATTACGCCAAGTGCTTTAAAGACTAATTCGAACCGAAATTGTGTTTAAAACATACTCAGTATTCTTGATTTATAAAAATGTTTGCAGCTGAAAAATAAAAATAAAAATGTTCGATTTATTTTACTTATTTTGTTAAAATTGCCTTAGTGACAACATAAATTTTGTCAGCCGGTTAACCTATGTGGTAGGCTACATTGTAACAAAAAAAATTTCAAATCCGGGATACAGTCTACGCGGGACGGACTGCGAACTGCGAGTACATCAAGGATATGCAGTTAAAGGACGACTTCCACGTTGAATACAAACTACGTACAAATCATGCACGGGATACTACTTAAAAATCAATATCATTATTTGAACAGTAGGCGTAATAGTTCAAATAAAATTTCTAAAAGAATAACATTTAGTCCACTGTGAGTATATTTTGACATTTGAAGCACGTGTTGGAAATACACTAGACAGAATCTTACATCAAGATTACATTAAAAAATGTAAATTAGTCCAGACGTCCTTAATCTATTTGTAGAGTTGGACTTAGATAGCGACCGTATGAAGTGCGATGCCGAATACATCTGTAAAATAAAACTGTTCCATTAAATGGACGTGCCAAATCAAATGGAAGTTTAACAAATGGCAGCCGCGGACAAACACTATTCATGGCAAAGAGAACGGGAGAATGATCCCCTGCGCTATGACGTCATGATAGGAATCCCCTTCTCTTTTCCAAAGGGTGTTTCATAATAAAACAGCTGCCGATCATAAGAACGGCCATGTTTAATAGCTTCAATAGGATGACGCTACCCTCGGCCTGTACTATATACCCTTGCCAATCATCCCCAACTCCATAAGGCCTGTTCTTCTTAACAAATGCGGTTACATTCACAGTAACACAGACATACAGCAGTAGGATAGTCGGAGCCGGAAAGCGATGTTTACTTCTGATTTAGTATAGTCCTACCTTCGTATACCGAGTAGGCTACCTACATCTGCATCAGATATGACATGACATCCGCGACAATAGAATTTATTATTATTTTTGGAAAAGTAAATAATCTACATTACTAATACAACAATATGAAAGCCCCCCCCCCCAACCCCAATTTGAATCTTACTAGAAACGCAGCTTCATATTTTATTTTATATCGCATAGGACTATAGATATAGCCGAATGGACGTGAGACGAAATTAAAGTAATGATTGTGTCATTTGGCTAATGCAAAGTTAGGGGCACTGAATTAACGAAATAACTTTTTGAAATGTAGGCGGTTTTGTTTGGAATTACTTTTAGAGAAATCACCATGTGTGGATTGTAGGCCTAAAATGTGACTAAATCGGTAAACATATTCTACAGATTTTCTATTACGCCTAGTTATTGTTAATATGTAGACGAATTATTAAATAATTCGTTTTCGAAACAACAAAATAGAGTGTATACCTATTGTGAAAATCTACATAGCAATCGGCGAAATAGTCTTCGAAACCAACAAAATATGTTTTGCAGGAACTTGAGTTATTGTTAAAATTAACACGAAGGATTGATTAATTATGGACCAATCATTTAAAAATCAAATAATTCGATTTTTTAACAGGCCTAACTATTGTTAAATGTAATTTAACAGATTCCATAGCGGGCCTAAATGTGATTATCGCGATAGATTGGGCAAAATAATTGTTGACTTATTAAGTTATGAATAAGTATAATCGCGAAATGTTCATACAATAAAAAGAAGAATTATTAAGTATCTTATTAGTAATAATACAATAATTAGTACTAATGTTAAATGTGTGTTGTTTTAAAATTTCGGACATCATAGGAATAACACAATACTAATTTATACAGGATATAAATAGTTAAGATTTCTTGATATTGTAGTACCAAATAAATGGCATCGAAACGTTGACTTTCAGAACTTAAAATCTATTATAAACTAAAGTTTGTTGAAGAATTCATTTTATAATGCTGAAAGAATTTCTTAGGTTTTATAATTATGGGCATTAGCTAGTTTTTAAGTACTGTATTTTTTTATCACTGTAGTTTATTTGTCAAGCGTGGGCCCTACTTGAGCAATATGTTATTGATTTCAAACTTCCGGTTTGAGGATTTTCTATATACCAAGGTTGATTATTTTTCAAATATAATGCGGCAGAATTTTATAACGTTCGTCCAAACATTGTGATGGAGGCAATATTACCTACATTGGTTTCAATTTGACTCTTAATATTGATAATTTGTTCGACTAATTAAACATTATTGCACATGCCTACAGAATTAGTTATCTTATTTATTTTGTAACTATGTTTGAGCGTGTTTGTTTAAAATCAAAATGTATAAATAATAAATGTAAGTGCAGATGCTGTAAATGGCCTCTTTTGTTTGAGACTAACTTGGGTTTCGGTACCCAACGGAGGGTTTTCCTCTGGGTTACCTATTTTTATTTTTATTTCAAATTTATTACAATATATATTTTTATGTCCGTCAGATTTGAAATTACTTTGAGTTTTGTAAATGACAGAATACAGGAGAAATATATAAGTAAAAAATATACTTTTTTACACTCATTTTATTCGAAGAAGAAGAAAAACTTATTTTTTAGTAGTTTTGATAATATTACTAATCGGCCGTACTTATTAATGTTGAACTCATTTACCACTGAAATTTTGTTGATAAAATCTGTGTGGATTAATATATGTAGCCTAATTTGTCAGTGGTACAGCAGAGCCTTTCGGATTTCAACTGTATTGTACGTGTTAGTCGTTATTTTCACATTTCATTAATACATTTATACACGCTGTGACATTTATAAGTTCGACGGAAATCCATCGACAGTAGGTCGTTGTTTGTACCGGCTTTAGCTTCTGAAATCCGTTGACACAGATGGCGTGTAAATGAAGACCGAAGAGCTTAATAAGTTTTTGTGGGATGAGGGTATGGAGTGCAGCTTTAACATCTAATCCCTTACCTCCCCTTGAGGATGACACCTATACACCCCGGCACCCCTGTACTTTACAATGGCCGATGACACCTCAATCGTTTCGCTTCTTTGCTATCAAGTTTAACCTATCTCTTTTAAGGAGCTTCTCCGCACATAAAGAAGTCCTGCGCTTCTACTTTATACGGGTTTAATACGATAAAATGCGGGTTAACAAAGTACTCCAAATGGGGGGGGGGGGGGTTAATTAAATGTTCGATATTAAAATTACTTTGGATTATTTAGTCAGATTACTAGTTCGTATTTTAGCTGGGTAAATTCTTCTGGAAATTTAGGAAACTAATGCCATTATCTATCAAATGATAACTTCCTTTATATTACAATACTCCTTTCTTTAATAGGGCTATACCAATGAATGATGCAAATCTATTCGGATTGAAAATATTATTCGAACTTTGGAATATCGCAATACCATCTAAGCAATCGCAGCTTAATAATTATTTTAAGAGTAAATGAGTTGGCCTAGGATCTTTTCTCTCAGCACTAATGTATTAATTATTAATTGTAGGCTACTTAACTGTTTGTAAGTAGTGTGTGAAGGCCTTTTATAGGGAAAACAAAAGCCTAAAAGTGTTCCAGAATCGAGTTTATGTTTCTTCAAGACAAAATAGTATTACTGTACAATCAAGTTTACGCATTCAAAGCTCTAATTCAGTTTTAGAAAATACTTTTTGGAGGTATATTTCTTCAATAACAACTCAGTATTGTGGAGGGGGTCATTGGTGTAGTGGTTAGATTCAAAACGCTTAAGTTGAACCACGTATTCCTATATTTCCTTCTATTATGTAATAGATACTTGGAATTTTATTAACGAATGCAGGTTCAGAATAAATCAATATTTAAAAGATAGGGTTTAGGGTATTTTTTGAGACCCCTAATCATTGCAGTAGTTTTAAATATCAGGAAGTTTTTAGATAGTTCACAATTATTTCTAATAAAGTATTAGCCCAAAATAAATTTACGTTATTATTATGTTTGCTATTTATTTAAATTGTATGAAAAGGTTGCTATCGTGCAAGATCAACATTGGAGTGGTAGGCTAAATATTTAAACATTACCGGTACTCAAATAATGTATTGTAAGAAGCAGTAATTTTAAAAGCTTCCAAGCCAAAACACTGATTTCTTGCAATAAGCGATGCAATAAAATTAAATTGTGACTTTACCCACACACAAATGTGTTCCCCTTCCCCCTCCTCTGAACATAAAGACTGTCCTTTAATTCATTTGTAGTTAAATACTGACTGAAATAAATGTATATACTTATTTGGGCTATTTATAAAAGTTTGTTGCAAGTTCAGTTTGTAAATACAATATTAAATATTTAATCGTTGAAATAACGGTTTCATGTATTGTACCGACCCTTAATCATTTATTTAGTTTTAAAGTAATTTGAATAGCCTTCCAGCCAGAACAAAGTTGTCCTGCAATAACAATATTCGATCCAATTGCAACAACAGAGATTAGTTTTCTGAAATTTGACTGAAATTGTGCTTTGTCTGCCGAATAAACCCCATTGCCGATTTAAGACGTGATGCGCCTGCGCCAGCTGCTGCTGCTAAAACACCGGTTTAGTTTTTTGTTAATATCTCGCTTGGGGTTTTGTCCTAAGGAGACCGAACAAGATTTTCCATCGTCGCTCTATTAACAGAGGTAATTAGTATTCCTATAAAAATGTATGGGACATGCGACGGATGTAGACTTATTTCTAAAAATTAGTGTTCAATTGCCGAGATTTTAGGTCCTCTTTATCATTTCGTCGCTTTCCGAGTTCATCTGACGGTTCTAAATATACTCAAATACAAATTTTAAGAGTATAAACAATGTAATCGGATTGCTGACCAATTCGTATCCGACCAGGAATCTCTCAGTATTTTTCATAAGCTGTCAAGACTTTGCTGTAGAGCACATATGCCTAACAGTAACACAATGGGCCGTATGAATAAAACTAGAGCAAATGCTCGTGAGTATGAGCACTGAGTAAAAGTTTTTGCTCTTGAGTAAAATGGCTGAGTATAAGCAAATGCTCGTTTTAATATGAATAACCATTACCTTACACTCACACCTTATACTCATACCTTTTACTCAAGAAAACTGAGCATTTATTTCAACAAAGAGATATTTATATCAAGCAGCTGATTTCAACTATGAAATAATATAAAGCATAAAGGTTATGATAGGTTATGTTCGAAAATTTGAGTACTGGGTCTCTGTTTTATAAGAATAATTATTATTAATACAAATTTATTATTACTAATAAATAATTATAACTATGTCCAGTTCTGGAAATTCAGACTTCGACTGTGATTTTGAAAATGGTAAAGGTAATGTGTCTGAAAATAGTTCATTACTTTTTTTTGCAAAAACTCTGAAAAAGTTTCCAGAGCTCTTAGAAAAATCTCAAGTGCCTACAATCATGTATAAAAAGAATGAGGCGCTAAAAAATCTCACTAGTGTTTACCAACAAAATTATGGTAAACCTATAACCTCAAAGCAAATGAAAAAAAAAAACAATATGAAAAGTCGATTGAAGACAAAAACCGACAGAAATAAAACTGGAAACAGGAATATTAAGTTGAATTCATGGGAAAAGGTATTAATGGAGTTGATGCAAGCCGATTCTAACCCTACTATAGTTCAAACTCCAGGTAAGTGTAATTTATTTACTACTAAGCCTAATACAAAATTAAAAATAATAAAATAGAAAAAAAATATTTTCTAAATGTTCCTTTAGTTTATTTTTACTATGCCTATACAGTATTATAAATTTTAATAATAGGCCTACCGACCTAAATTTATTCATGTTAAAGTAATTTATTTCATTTTTCATTAATTTCATTTTTCTTACAGGGGCTTTGAAATTTGGAGTAACTAGTCCTGATGCAAATATTAGAGAGAAAGAGAATATTAGTCCTACTCCTACTGAGAAAGAGATCCAACGAAGTTCCGAAATTTTTGATTCTGCTTCAAAAATATTTGATAACATGGAAAAGCCAAAAAGAAAAAAAATGTTAACGGACAAATATGAAACAGATGAGACTCGCGGTCTTTCAATTCTTGAACTGCAACGTCTGGTGTTGTTAGAACAACTAGCCACAGCAAGGACACAAAAAGAAGCCGCAGAAGCTCAAAGTGATTACGGTACTTTAAAAGACAGTTGTTTGAAATTATTAATATAGACTTATAAAATAAACACAAAAAATAAACATATTACTTTTTATTAATTTTAAATTAAATTTTAAATTTTGTTGAAGTGTACAAATTATGGTTGTCTTAAATTAAATTAAATTAAATTAAATTGGTTAAATCTTATTTGACCGAAATAAATGAATTTTACCAGCTAATGCTGAGTTAAATGATAATATTTATTACATCAGTTATTTCTTGCCTAACTTGAAATCCTCTTGCTCTCAGATCTTCATTTGTGAAATCTCCCACATCAATCTGCTCGCTGTTATCGTCTTCTTCATCTCCCAGAAAATCACTATCTTTCAAATACTTGGCTATATTGTGAAGTATAACACAACATACGATAAGTTTTGGAACCTTAGACAGAGCAACTCTACAAGGGTGTTGTAAGAAAGGAAACCTTCTTTTTAGTTGTCCAAAGCAGCGCTCAATAATAACTCTTTCTGATTTAAAAAGTTTGTTGTATTTTTTTGACCGGTTTGTTTGAGGATTAATATATGGTGTCATAAGCCATGGTTCAAGACCATAGCCATCAGAATCACATAATAAAACACAATTATTAAAAGTTCTTAGTTTTGCTCTTACATTTGAATTTTTCCAAATTCTGGCATCATGCACCGAACCAGGCCAGCTAGGATTAATGCTTGTAAAGTATTATTTAGCATTACATGTGGCTTGGACATTAATGGAAGCAAAACCTTTCCTGTTGAAGTATTCGTCACCATGATGTTTAGGTTTTAAAATCTTAATGTGTGTACAGTCCACTACACCAATACACGAGGGAAATTTAAAACGGTTTAGCCACTCAGCCTTTTCAATATTTATTTCTTCTTGAGAACACGGAAATTTAACCCATAGGTGAGCTTTCTGAACAATATCATTTGAAACGTCTTTGATGGTTTTGCACACAGTAGACTGATTAAGGTTAAATTCATTTGCAATCCCTGACTGATATCCTGGATTTGCCATGTACCGCGAAAATATTTGCATCCTTTGTTTGGAGGTTAAAGTGCCACCTCTTGTTTCTTCACTCAGACCCAGAAAATGTTCACTAATCCAAGCTAAATTGCCTTCATCGAAACAATATAATGTTTTATAGTCTCTTGTTTCACAACATAAACGAGGCTTGTACACTTTTTCACGACGCAAATTAATTGGTAACTGTGCCATTTTAAAATTTGAGTCTACTACTGACTAGACTCAGGTTTTCAAGAGCAATTGCTCACACTTTGGAGTATTTGGTTCTTTTTATTCATACAGGGATCGGGAGCAAAAGCTCAGACTCAGAGCAAAAGGTGGCATTTGATGTTTTTGAGTAAAAGCATAAGCAGTTGCTCATCTTTATTCATTATTATTAGAGTATTTGCTCCAAAAAAGTTGAGTAAAAGTATTTGCTCATGTTTATTCATACGGCCCATTGACTGCTACGTCTTATCTCAGAAAGCCAATTTATCGCTATTTTTTAAAAAATTTATTTTTATTAATTCGCGAATATGTATGTACAGAACGTTCCGGGAATAATATATGCCTCTACGGCTACTTCAGGCCTACATGTGAAGTCCTCTCATCAAATGTCCAAATAAACGTGGGCAAATGTCTTGCAACGCTTTGTTTTCAGGTTACGGTTACCAAAAGCTTTCGATCAGCTTTTAGATGAATCTATAAAATTGGCACTACTGAAACTCTTGATGCATAAATTATGGAACTATGTAAATGGTTGTATATGCAATTTCAGACAGAAATTGTTAAATTCAAGAACCAAAATATTATTTTTTGGCCAAAGTAATTTGCAAATAATAACTGTATGATTTTATATTTCTAACAGTAATAACCCACGCCAATAGGAACCAAGAAATAGTAGCAGCGAGTTTTAAGAATTTGAAGACTATTTTAAACCCAATACTGGCCTTTATTATTTAGTTAATTTGAAACCAAACGTTTTGAGAACCTGTGGTGTATACCACAAAGTAAATAGACGAAGTAATAAACTTCAAACGATTAAAAATCGCTAAAAAAATAATTACTTCACTATAATTTTATGGTTAATGTACAAACTTATTTGATATTTTGATTCATAAAATAGCAGAAAATCTGCTAAAAAGCATAAACTGTTGATGATCCAGTTAATCAGGAACAATTATTTAAGGATTGTATGTTTTCTTTGTTTTAAATAGGCTTATTGGCGATTTATTATGTGTTTATTATTTGACTACCAATCCCTCCCACTTTAAAAGTAAAAATGAACGTTCTTCGTGAATGCGGATTATTTCCTTTTTTTAAAGTTGTGATGTTTTATTAGGTCTTTCACAAATCACATCAATATTTTAAAATAAGATTACATATAGATATATATATATACCACACACACACACACACACACACACACACACACAAAGTAAATAATATTATCAATTTTATAATGGCGTTGAATATTTTGTGTTCTTAGCCTTTTTCTAAGAATATGGGTACAAAGTATAAATGGTGACGTATTAATCGATGTGGAGCGAGAACAAAATTAATGCAATAGCTTAGTATAAAATGTATTCTATTAGTGCTGTCTTTAGAAAAAAATATATTTTGAAGCTATTATTTTGTTAAGAAATCGTTACTGATTGACAATAAATCTCAATTAATGATATTTCTGGAATGTATATTATGTTGTACGTGATCTAATAAACGAGAATTTGCAACCTTTTTGAACTGTGATAGCGCGATGTTAGGACCATGTAGTTAACCTTTTCACAAACACAATTAATTAGTAACAAATGACATGGTTCTGCGTTATCTAAATTCTTTCATAAGGCCGAGTTTAGGCATAAAGTTTTGTCGGGCGTGTGAATAGCCCTTACCACCCTTGTCAAGTTTTTATATTGAACATTTTTAAATATATTTATACCATATTATATAAGATTCTTGAATATAAATATCAAAGATTAGCTGTCAGTAGATTCCTTAATATTAATACCTGACGGTAACTGTTAGGTTATAATTTGACTTAATATAAATGCCAGAGAGGAACTGACAGTACCTTACATAATATTATTATATGATAGTATCTATTATTTTATATCCTTACATACCTATTCTTATATACAAATGACAGAGAGTAGGTACCAGTAAATGCCTTATTATTAATACTTGTCAGTATCTCTTAGATTATATTTTTACTTAATATAAGTGCCAGAGAGAAGCAGGCATTACCTTATTTAATATTAATACCTAAAAGTATCTATTAGTCTATTCTTACTTCATATAAATACCAAAGCTTATTAATATTTGATAGTATCTGTTAGATTGCGTTCCTTCTTCATGTAAATGCCAGATTAGCTGCCTTACTCAATGTTAACACCTGGCAGTAACTCTTAGATGATATTCCTAACTGTTATATTTTTACTATAAATACTGTACCAAAAATTAACTAGCAGTACCTTATTTAATATTAACACCTGGCAGTAACTGTTCAATTATATTATTACTTAATATAAATACTACAGAGTAACTGGCAGTACATAATTTAATATTAACACCTGGCAGTAACTGTTAAATTATATTATTACTTAATATAAATACTACAGAGTAACTGGCAGTACATAATTTAATATTAACATCTGGCAGTAACTGTTAAATTACATTATTACTTAATATAAATACTAGAGAGTAACTGGCAGTACATAATTTAATATTAACACCTCGCAGTAACTGTTAGGTTATATTATTACTTAATATAAATACCAGAGAGTAACTGGCAGTGACTTACTTAATATTAACACCTGTCAGTAGTAACTCTTAGATGGTATTCTTTACTATTATATTCTTACTTAATATAAATACCAGAGATTAACTAGCAGTATCTTACTTAATATTAACATCT
>JAGFPH010000491.1:312881-326948 GCA_018207615.1 Philaenus spumarius
GTTCTAACTCCAAGGAGACCAAATTATTTTAGGTGAAGATAACCACGATTTTAGGTTCTTAGTACTTTTGAGATCAGTGTTATATTTTCTTGCAGCTAACTTTTCTGTAGCCGACGAATGCATTTTTCAACCTATGCTCCAACATTACACGTAGGTTTATCAATTTTCCGATCTCCAATTTACCCCCACACTCCTAACTCCGCACTCTATACACCTCACACGGAGCCTATATATATGCTAATCCTGTTTATTCCGTAGTAGATTGCTGTCTTCCGTATTTATGGATACGTATAGTAAAGGCTATTATTACTTAATTCTGTCCTGCGGACGAGTGGCTCCTAAAACACTACACCTCGCGTCTTTAACGAATAATGATATACGACTGTACGAGGTAGTCCGAAATGAAGTTCTCAAACCAGTCTCCGAATTAGTCGAGAAAATAGAAGAAAACCCGACCAACACACAACACACTGCATACTTATTACGCTCGCACGCACGCACGCACACGGCTATTAAATAACAGCTGACATAAGGAATACTCGGACGTTTTTGGCGGAGTTTTATTTTCAATTCAGGGTCCGGTGGAAACACAATCGTATAATTAGAGCCTTCTTACGGTACACAATATATTGAAAGGCCATTACAGAACACGAAACCGTAAATTATTACACCCGATGTTCGAGCACGGCGACTGTGACCGAGTAGATCTATCGAGGAGTGGCTAATTGGTTAAACATAACAGGGAAGGACGGACGGGCAGACGGTTTAAGAGTTTTCCCGGATCGTAACCGGATTCTCTTCATAACTGTATATGAACGCTTTACAAGTGGAATTATGTAATCCGTGTATTTGTAAAATAACTTCCTGGTAAATATATATTAAGGTAATTTAACCAATGGCGAGTGGCAATTCAAGGTAGAAAATCTAACAGGTTGATGTTTTAAATAACAAATTACAAGTTTATTTAAACATTTTTTCAACAAAATATTTTGTAGAAGTCGTTCGGAACTTCTGTAGATGAGTTTGCACTGATTGCAAAACAATTTTACTTTCAGTTTCTTACGTAGATTAGGCCTACATATATACGTAGGCCTATTATTATCTTATGATTGAAAATTAGCCCACATACTAACAACATAACTATTACGACGAATTACACTACAAAGTAAAAATCAGAGGCTCTTTTCTAATATTATACCGAGTCTAAGAAACGGTTTTGAACATTTTATCAGATTTTCCTTTCCTCGAAGCCGTCTCTACTCGTCGTACTTACAACTGAACTATCAAACTAAGGCTACCGCGTTATAAGTTCTTAAAAACTTACCTCGTACCAACCAAAAATATTGAATCTTATGCATAATAATAATAATATGTAGGCCTATGTTTTATGAAATAGCTAACCTTAGTTGATTCGAAATTATCTTTGGTTATTCGAGGTAGTTTAATTATGTTTTATTTTTAAATACGTTAAAATAATTACAAAGATGAAAGAGACGATCGCAGACTGAGTTTGATATGAGTAAATTCGTAATTTTAAGAGATTTTTTACTACCCAAGATTGTTTGACTATAAATAGGCCTACCCTCAATAACTATATTATGATACGTAAGTATACATTACACAAAGATATTGTTAAGAGACTACTGTCTACTTAGATTACGGAATCAGTGGATAGATTTTGTTAATACATAATTATTTCATAAGGAGTCGCTATGCTACCTAACCTTCCAAACCCGCGATATGTTCAAAGTAAAATCCAGGAAGGTAAACCCAAATCACCTAGCTTGGTTAAAGGGTACTAATTTCGCAGAGGACATTCAAAGTGACAACGTAAAGGCTTTATTTATAAGTGACTGAATGTGTAATAATAATATGTGTTTACTAAACATAATCTACAAAATGATATTTAATATATAAAACAATCATAGCTCCTGACAATAGCCTACTCTTGGTCCAAAGACCGTCAGAGGGGTTGCCATTACATATGATTACTTTACTCATAGGACAAAGAAAAAGAAAAGAGAAAGAAAAAACATATTGACCGATTAAAATTTTTACACTCAAACATTACTCTTTATAATCAGTAGGAAGAAAGATAACCTCCAATATCAGAAAGAAGAAGAAAAAATAATAATAAATAAACGGTACCAGAAACTGGTACATACTTTCTCACAAACATATTTAAATTATTAACACGTTCACTGCTAAGGACGCACATGTGAGCTTGACATTGAACACTATGAGAAGCAGCCGACGCACAGTGCATTGCACGCCAACACCCGTATTGGCAGAATTTTCAATACGCACAATGCATCACGTGCTTCGCACGCCAATTTTAAGCCTATATTAGGAGAGTAACTAATAAATATTATTATTATTAGCTAAACGAACATTTTTTGAAAGATGCTGTTTTTTGCATATGGTAGGGTACATTAAGGGCTACAAATAAGCCAAATTTTATCAAAAGCGTTACAGCCGTTTTTTATAAAAAAATAATAACTGATTTTTGGGTTTTTTTTGCCAGAAATGGGTTTGTTTTTCAATTTTTTCAAAACCTTTTTTCGTGCATCTACACAGTCCTAATTGACATGTTTGGTGCAAATTTGTTCGAAATCGATCAAATAGTTTCTCTCTAGCTTTGTATACATACAGACATTTTGTAAAAAAAACATTTTTTTGGACTCCCCAAAACGGATATTTCCACAAAAATCTCAGCATCGATTTGTTTTTCCATCCCTATACTTTCTCTATACTACAGAATAGTGAGAAAGTAAAATTAATAACTTAAAAAATTAAACTATTTGGTTAAACTAAACCTACATGCCCAGACCTTGCTGCAAAATTTTTCTTATTTTAGTTTAATGTCTTCCATTCAAGTGATTTAATAATTCTTGTTCAGTCAACACATCCTTTTCTTGAGTATAGACGCACAGCACCTAAATTACAAAGAGCACAGTTTGAATAGGAATATTTATTTAAATTTATTACGTACGAGTACGACTGAATGTGCGCATTAAAGTTTGTTTAACTGATTTTGATTAATGCAATTATTGTAGGCCTATAGTTTCATGTCCATCAGTGGGTTTGTTTCGTGGTTCCTACATTTTAGTATAATTTAGGATGACATGTTAGCGTTACAAAATGTCCATGTTTGTTTAGTATACCTCAGCATAAAGATTTTTCTTTATTTTGCTTCCTACAGCTAGATATGAGACTCTAAAATTGTTAGGGAGCGCAGAAGCTTATTCGGTAAGGTGGCATTTCATACGCTGCGTTTTGGCTTATTGTCGTAGTTTTTTCGGTGAGCTATTCCACTCTTTATAAATCCTCTGGACAAAAGTGAAGGAAAACATTGTCAAAATTCACTGTCGATGAGTTTTCTTTGTAACCATTTAATTAATTTATTTACAAACAAATCATTAAATTAACACTTAGTAGCCTAAGTACTTCCCTTCAAAATTATTATTACCTTCACGTAATAATAATGTTTTTGGAAAATACAAATTTTGTTTACACATTCATCCCCAATTTCGCCTACAGTTTCCAAAACCCTTAATCAAATAATTGAATTTTTTTAATTTTAAAATTATTTAGTGTACAGACAAATGTTAGTACAGCCAAATGCGTCCACATGTAACACACATGCACAGAGGAAAACACGTCATGAACTGGGAGATTAACAGTTGTTTGATTTAACTGTAGGCCTAAAAAGTTTGTTTTGATAAAACGAATTAAATTCTCAATTAATGTAAAGCATGTCAATATTTATTGTGTAAATGAAACTTTGTTAAACAAACCCGATGTTCAGTTGAGAGTCGGAGTCAGCGAGAGAGCGAGAGAGCGAGGCTACAACGCCAGACAAGACAAACAAGTCGAGAGAGCGAGACAGAAGATGGAAGATTATGAATGAAGCTGAAGTAGAGGCAGACCTAACCACTATTCTGCTAATCATTGGATTGGTGTCTTGCCAGAGCCCAAGGGTACTTATTATAGTCTCACTGGCCTCCCTTAACCTCTTTAATAACATGTTGTAGCAGTGCTAGGCCCCTACTAAACAAACACCACGTTAGCTAACAACATATTTAGCCTAACTATTTTCTCATTTTGTATTGAAAATTATCTCGGTTCCAGCATAACCTCCCAGACGAGACTCGCAGACAATATTTACACGGGACAATTTGCATTAAGGCTACAACTTTTAAATCACCATAATTTCGTTTGGTTAAAATATTTATCCACTTAATATTTTACCTGGAGATGTTTTAACGGTAAAAATTTAATTTACTTAGTCTGTATGACCACATGTTAAGCGATTCTGTGGTATTCTGTCTTAGTATTTTATTATTTTAACTTTTATTCGGTTCTATTTGGGAAAGAGATAAAACCAATGTAATACAGGTTTTAAGGCGAAACACCTTTACGACCCGGAAAAATTGTTCTCGGAAATTTTTGTAGAAATTACTTCTTGTATATTTGTTATCAGTGTTTCTCTTAGAATTTGAGAATAGTATCGATTAGTACCAAAGAAAGAAAAACGTATGCGTCTTAGTAACTAACATCAACATCTAGGCCTAAATGAAATCGGCGGTAAATTTAGACGTTACAGAAAATACTGAACAACGGCCAATATCCGCTGTAGGCCTATAGTTTTTGTGCTGCAGAATTTTCAAGTTTTTATGTTTCTCTTCAGGCACTTTCAAAAGACACACATTTAAAAGGTTTGATATCAGCATATACATTATAAACTAAGGGGTCGATCGGCGACAAAATCAATGATTGGCGTGGTATTGGCGGTCGACAGAAGAGAAAGGGGGAAGAGAAGGGGTTGGGGATACGCTTAATCGAATCGGTCCTTCCCCAATGTAATTATAAAGAATCAATTTAAATTGTGTTGTAAAACGAAAAGATCATTCAATGAATCCGATACGTTCCAGTCGCCCCGCCTCTCGGAACCAATTAATGAAATTAATAGTGCCGCAATCAGCAAAGAAAAGCAAAGAAATCCAAAGGTTAGCCTGCCGAAGTAATAACGCTAACAGTAGTTTATGGTTTTACGGTCGACTGTCTCGAGTTATATATAGTATACAGGACCGTATAATATCTACTGATAATAGGCCTATTTACAGTAGCCTACTTCGTATTAGGCTATCTTAGGAACAAGGTACAAAGTTCTGCTTTGCAATGTATCGGATAATTAACTAAATAAAGAGAACTTAAAGAATAATGTAGGACCACTTGGTTGACGCTATCAGAAAATAGTTACATAATTATGGAGGCCTCCTTAGGCTTACTGCTTCTAGACTTTTCAGAATAACGATTATCTATATTTCCCAGTAATATCTAAGTTATACACCAACGAAAGAGTTATTGAAATCAGTTCAGTAGTTCTTGAGAAATTTCAGCACAATCACAACAAATCAGTAGTCAAGAGAATTTTATCAGTCAAGAGAAAAATCGCAAAATTAACCTTCGCCGAATGTTTTGTAAGTAGACAGAGGCTTATACTGTACACGATTTTTTAAATGTTTTACTAAATGATATTGTTTATATATGTTAACCGTTAAATAGGACAACGTGTACTATTGCTGTATAGGCCGTAGCACCCGAGACAATAATATAGTCTACAGTCTACATGCTACACACACATGCTCTCTTTCTCGTTACGTCAAAGTTTGCTTCTCAATTAAATAGTAGGGTTGATGAGAGGAGGTCGGAAAAGGAAGGGGGACTACTTTATGTCACGTTGCAAGAGATAGGAGTGCTCGAAACCCCATCCCCTCTTCTTCAACCCTAACCACCTTCCCTTGCTTTGCTACACCTTGATCCAAAAATAAAATGCGGACACATAAAGCTACGGCTACACGAAGCAAGGATCAGCTCGGCCTGGAAAAATGCGGACAGTACATATAATTTTAGATGGAACCGGCTACGAGTATCCGCTTCGAACGGAATCGGGGAAATCTTCGAAAAAGCATTGTTTCTCAGCTGATCGAGTAAGTGTAGAAATCCCTTCCGCAGCGGATGGACTTCGTCAAGTCCGACGTAATAATTTGGTCTTGCAAACTGGTGAATTTACATTTGGAAAGAAATTTTCAGAAAATTGGACTATTATGATAAGTTTCAAGTGTTTGTTTTGTTAGGTATGACATTTTTGGTTTGTTTTTGTGCAAGAATTCTGATTTAAGTGGACATGACGTTTGTATAGTGTTATAATGTTTGAAATAAAAAGGATTTCTCTGATTTCATGCGGGTCTACTCACAAAATGAAGATTAACTTATATTTTTGTACAGAGAACTAAAATTTGCACAGTTTTATTAATTAAATAAATACACAATCATCTTGGTGGCCTAAAAGGTAAAGCCAGTTTACAGTTTCCATCACTTCGGTATTTTAGAATGTGTTTATATTTTAATACTTATAGCAAAACTGACTTGTTGCACCACAATAATTCCAAGCAAAAAGGTTTTTATTTGGAATAAACTTACAAGGGAATAAAAAATCATAGTTATTTCTAACAATTAATATTGCCAATAATTTGTTTAGCATTACTTTTATATTTTATTCCTTAGCCAAATATTCAACGTAGTCTAAGAATAACAAACTATTTGTATACCTCTCATTTAAACTTTAGCAAACTATTTTGTATTTGAAAATAAGTAAAAATATTCTTGGACCTAAAAAAATCAAAGGGCGTTAAAAAATAAGTCAAAAATGGTCTAAGAACCTCGGCACTATCTACGCGACACAGTTTATTCCTGTAAGAATCAAAATTAAAATTAAAATTTTTAAATAAAATAAAGGAATTGTAACTTAATGGGCAGTTTTTGAGGTGGGATATGTACAGGAATACCAAAGTTCAGATCCGATTGTACAAAACGTAATTTTTAAATTCAACAATTGTGATATTTTTTCATGATCTTATTTTACTTTAAAATACACACATTCTGGAGACAAAACTTTAACAAAATATTATCCCTTGTCTAGATATTAGTTACTACAATTAATTAAAGATATTAATTAGAGATTTTTAATCAAATTTTTATGCTTGTAAGTGTCTTACTACTTAAAACTCCACTGCTTGTGAATCATTTAACCTATTTAAATCATATATAAACATTAAAACGATCAAATTCCAGGCGGATCGGAGCACAAGTGTAGCCACCTCACTAAAAGTTCTGTTCAGAGCGGATCGGCTTCGTGTAGCCCTAGTTTTATTATTGTTACCTTTTCACTGTCTACCGACACAAAGTATTTTGTTCTTCTAAGATCCTAAGTATGTTGTGCCTTAAGATTTACTCCACTTCAGGTCCAAATCAAAACGTCCCAATTCTACTAGTTTCAAAATTCTTATCGTAAAAAAGGCAAAAAAGTAGGCTATAGTATTATTTTCTAACCGATTATGTACTTTCAGAATACGTTTCAAAGCTCTTCATTAATTGTTTATATATTTCGTCCTAAATAGCGGAAAAAAGCTTACCTTCTAATTTTTGGAACGATCTGAACAAAGCTCACTTTCTGTACCTGTGTATGAGGTTCTAATTACAAAAC
Source organism: Philaenus spumarius (assembly GCA_018207615.1). Classification (NCBI taxonomy): domain Eukaryota; kingdom Metazoa; phylum Arthropoda; class Insecta; order Hemiptera; family Aphrophoridae; genus Philaenus; species Philaenus spumarius. Next base: position 320,431 of record JAGFPH010000491.1, read on the forward strand.
TACTTTTATATAAACAATACGTTTTATTAATTAAAAACAAAGACTTGAAAGGCCAAGAATGAATGTAAATTCAATTATATTAATGCGATGTTAGTTTGGTTCGTTACATTGGGAAATTGTCTTTGTTTTAGTTCACGGCCAATTAATGTTTTTGTAAAGTTATTTTTCTAAACAGGTACAACAATTTTTTATAATTTGTAATAAAGGTACCTAAAACAATAGTAGTATTTTATTTTATTTTCTATCAGATCTTCTGTAGTCTGCATTTTGTGTAGATAAAGGTAGCCCCGATACGGCGTGCTCATGAGGTACACAACTAATTGTTTCGTCTTATTATGATTTTTATTGAACACATGCTAGTAAAAATTTGTGGCAATACATACAGAAAAATATGAAAATTCTAATAAGAAAACAAAATCAAAAGAATAACACGAAACTAATTTTCTAAATGATGTTTGATTCTCGAATACGGTATCAGGGTCGACGTAACTCATTTAAAGAGCAACTTAGTTTGATGCCTAGATAAGCCAAAGTTTTTCAGCACAGCTTTATTTCGTCGTATTCTGTAGCACTTCCGATTAAAATTTTGCCACATAGGTAAAAGGTATCTAGCAAAAGACAAAAGACCGTAGAAGGTCGTTGTAGCGAGAAAGGCAAGATTTTAGCAAAACACTCGTGAGTCTTCTCGCAGCTACGACTTGTAGTGGATGATTTAATTTTTTATAGTAATGTTTATTTGCTACTCAAAATTACCAACGAATGCTTTGGCCTTGCAATCATTTCGAGAACTCGACCGTAACAATTTCCTGTATTCACTAAAAACAATTTTCATACCGACATAATGTGTAAGAATCTCGATTTATGCATGGCATTTTCTAGCCGTTCTCGTTATTTTGCTTGTGTAAAAACTGTATCGTTAGCAAACCGTTATTATTATTTTTTTTTGTAGTTGTGTATTAAAATGTTTGTAATACGTTTTTGAAATTAAAACGCGTACAAATTTAAATTTGTATTTACAAATACTCGTATTTACTTCATTTGGGGAAACAGCCGCATCATTTACGTGATTTTAGGCGGCTAGGTAGCAGAGGGGTTTGCGTGCCTGGCCCAAACCACAAGGTTTCCTGTAAAGACCGTGGATGTTCGTCTAGTCAAAAAACATTTTCTAGCAAAAAAATTACAAGTTCTTTAAAATGAGCTTGGCGTATCACAGCTTTATAGTTTTGATCAAATAGATGACAAACTGCAGCCTATTTAAAATTTAATCTGGTCATCCTTGTACAAAAGCGAAAGCAATTGCCGCTACACGACAATCCTCGACCATTTACTTTCGATGATAAACGGGAAAGTTGATAGTTTCAAGTTTGCCCTGTTAAATTGAGCCCCAAAAATTAATCAAAACACATAGATTAATGCAATCTAAACAAATTAATAATTATTATTGCTTTCCTCTCTTGTTATTCTTCTTTAGAAAATTTACGTAAAACGAGAGAAATGCATGATATAGAGTCGTGCGCATAACGTAAAGGATTTGCGTGACTAAATTCCATAGCGAATTGAATGGAATAACAAGGCTAAAGGCGTTTTTATGTCAAAACTTATGTTTTCAGTCTTTTATTTATTTCTCAGTTGATGTTTCCTTCAAAGCCAGAAAAGCGTTCGAGTGTGCTGATAGGATTTTAATTAAATTAAAATCGGTTGTTCGTAAAATCAATCGATGTTACAAAAGAAAGTAATGTTTGGAAGGCTCGTTGCGAGTTTCCCTGTAATTTTCACTCGGTTAAAAAGGCGATGTTAAGCGTTAGCCTGCGTAAAAGGGTGTGTTATAAAGGAACTGTATGATGCTAATTTTCATTTCACTCCCTTCATTACGATGCGCTCTCTCTCTCTCTCTCTGCTGCCCCCTCTCTCGCACACTCTCTTTCATTAATTGGGGCATCTCTGCGTGTTGATTTTTTAAAAGTCATGTCTATTTTAAAGTTTATTCTCTGGCTTTAATTCGCGAAAAAGACGTCATGAAAATATAATTTTACGTGTTTTAAGAAATTAATAACACAGAAGGAAATTTAACACTTACACTTTTACAGCTTCTTCGGGATTTGACAGTGATCCGTGAGTAATTAGACTAAGCAATTATTCAACCAGATTAATGCAAATTTTCTGTTGCGATTTTCTTTGAGCCTTAGGCCTAATTACTCATCCATTGGTAATGTTTATCTCAGTTCAACTTTTAATTCACGGTTCTGTGACGGGGTCGAGATCTTAAATCAGGTAAGTATTGGATTAATCGAATAGGTGATAGTTGCTTACACCACAGAGATAAGGAGTCGACTTTGTAGGCCTACTACCTCGGAGACAGGTTGTTTACCGTGTGCTGTGTAATTGAATGTATTACACAATTATTATAATGTCCGGCTATTGTGACCACGCGAGACACCCGTGAATCGGTGGCCGTTTATTGAGTCATGCACAGTCCATAAAATTATAATTATGGCCAAATTAGGTCGACGGAGTCTAGCAGACTCCAAGCCTATTTAGACACCTGTTAAATTTGTTGTATCTTACAGACTAGTGAATCGGGTAAATTAATTATTTTATTAAATTATAATAGCTGTAGTAGTCAAATCTGGTTCTCTGTGTGTGGCAAGTTATAGAGATTCGAGGTCCGTTAGGTTACAATGGTGGGGGAAAGTAGTTATACACTAACGTTATACACTGTAACCAATTTTTGTTTTATTTTCAAATATTGATTTTATATGTGAAAAAATTAATACAATTATTCAAACGGAACCATTTGCATTTGTAAGCTCTTAGAATGAGTAATACATGATCTTTCTGGGTGGGGGGGGGGTTCAAACGTCAGCGTTTATTGTGTTAAAAAAGTCAAACTCTTATTGGTTCGATTCGAAAAATTTTCCTCAAGTAGCCAAATTTGAAATTAAGTAGAAGTAATGACCTGGTTGTTCCAACTTCGCTCCCTTCGTTAAATTTCTATTTCTTTATGGTTTAAATTTAAAATATCTAAAACTCACAAAAATAAATGTTTTTAAAGTGGGCTTGGGGCTTGCGATAAAGTAGCAGTGGGACAAACGTCTCGGTCGTTTATTAACTTTAGCAAAACACACAGTTCCAAACCCACAGTAAGTACGAAGCCCCATCTCCCATCTCCTCTTCGGAGTGCAGTAGATAAAACTGCAAACTAAGAGTTAGGATGTGGACGGAAAACAAAGAAAGAAGCATCATAATTATTCCATCCATCACAGGAACGTAGTAAATGATAGGGTGTAACCTGTAATATTGGCATCGTTGTCTAATACTAATAGCAATGAGCCTTGCCAGCCGCAGGCCGTTTCCTAACTTCGACATGGGAGGCCCTAATTATTTTATCAAGCATGGAGGAATGGGGCGAGGAACATGTTAAATAAACAAACCATAAATCATGGAGTTATTGAGAGGAGGTGATTATGAAGGTGTGGTAGAATCGAGACGAGGAAAATAAGGACGGCGCGAAACGGTCTACCCTTCCCCCGGTCGATGGCCCTTTCCGTACATAAGACTTTCAGAAATTATAGTAACGGCGTAATCTTCTTAACGCGAGTTTAATAAATAATTATTCAGCAATTCGGATCTCGATAACGGCTTATATAATTTGTTGTACGGTTATACGTAATATGGTTTTATCGGAATGTGTAAGTAGGCCTATAGCAGTAAGGGCGGTCGTAAGTGGAATTTGGTAAAATTCACGGAAGAAATAAAGACCTCTGTGTGACTGGCAGAACAGACTCCTCAAACTACACGAAAGCTACTGGGCACTTCTTTACTAAAACTGTCATAATTTACAGTAGTTTGTTTTTATCATCTTAAATAAATTTTACTTAAATAAAAATACAACTAGAAACAGCTTTATTTGCAAGTTTATTCTAATAATTATTAAATTTAAAATTAGCAATAACTTGACGAAGGTTTATTTTAGGAAACAATTGCATGGTGTCTTAAAGTCAACTTACTAAAGCCAAACACTTATTTTAATTTATCGACTTAAAGTGAAGTAAACAACAATTAAACCTTGAAAATAATTTAACAAAAAATGAGCTCGGATTTCTCTATGTAGTACGATAGGCTACTGGCAGACTCATGTCCGAAACGGCTACTGCTAGCAAGTATTACTCGGTTGGTTGCGATTAGATTTAATATGTAAGTTATCTAAATTAAAATTTCTTTCAAAATTGTACCACATTTAAGAAACAATCACCAATATAAGCAGGTCCAGAAAATAATCGAAGACTTACATTCTAAATCTACCATCAATTATCGTTTAAGTTAATGAGGCAAAACAATCGATTCATAAAATTGGTTAATTATGATGATCTTATAGTACAAGCCTAAAACTAAACGAAGCTGTTACTAAAATACTCTTTCTTGAAATAAGTTTATAGGTTCCTTTTTCGAAGTTACAACTTAACAATTTAAATTTAGCATATAATTGCATAAGTGTGTGTGCAGTTACAAAACATTTGCAAAATAGTGTACACAAAATATATAATTAAAAAATGTATTATATGATCCTCAATTATTAGAATGATACATTGTTGCTTTGTGTGACCTAATTTCATAAATTATATTAATTGTTATATTGGCGCCAAGATGTATGTGGCTTTTGTTGAAGTAGCCTACTCATATTCTGAATTATAGTTGGAAAAATTGTCTACACCTGTCAAAATATACGTGCCTACTTAACATAACCAAGGTTATTCTTTGATATGCATTTACTTGACAAATAAAGAAACATAAACTGCTGAAGTTATATCGTATCTTTGCTTACGTCGCAAGCTAACCACCATTCTCTCGCTTCGCTTACAATAAAGGGTCATGTTCTTTCCTACCTGATTGAATTTGTTTATAATTTTCAACTTTCTACGACATACATCTAGAAAAGCTACGGAATACGTTGACATAAAAAGCTTTCACTCAGTGCCGAATGTAAAGGTTGGCCATCCTAAACTCCGTGTTAAACTTTGAAAGCCATTTTTAAAATAAAAACATTTTGGAAAAGTTTTACACGTCTTTCATAATGTATTTCCGTCCAGATAACATAGGTTATGTTTCGTCCACTATTTGAGTGCCTTGTGCTGGCTAAACCGTTAACGATAAACCAAAACAGTAAGAGAAGTAAGTGTTCTCAAGAGCATAATATGTTTATATATTATCTATTAAAGTTTTCTTACAATAAGTGTTTTCATCTTACCTCCGGGGCGTTAGTAGAGTAGGCTATAACCTGGACTGCGGTGTATTAGCTATAAGCGATGATTTCATGATTGTAACTGACACAGCAAAATTGTCAGAATTTAAGTTGTTTTTTTCTTATTCGTGTTAATTAGGTAAGATTAATACTTTCATTTATTTGTGTTGATGTTTAGCCTGGTCGTTGGATCCGATCTTGGAGACTGTTGTTAATTAAAAACAATGTATAAATCTGACTTTCACGTTCATTAAATAATTATTACTGCGATGTACACGCCAACTAAAAATGTAAATTAAAAGTAGGTGTAGGCCTGTAGAGATGACGTGTCAATGAATTCGAATTTTGTCAACCCTGCTGCTTTCGCCACGTTGCGACAGCGCGACGGGCGTAGTTGCGACCAGGTAAAACTGAAGCTATTGAGTTTCTTAACGGCCTTGTCGTAACCACGGCTCAATAATCAATGTCACATTGGATTTATCTCTTCTGTTAATAAACACTAATATCCAATTAGACGTCAGCGCCGTCAGCGGACTTGCTCCTGAAAACTACGGAATATTTTCTGGGAACTTTTGCGTTGTGCCGGTCAAATTAAAAATTGTATGCGTTATGAAAAGTAACCGTGGATAAAATATTGCGGCTCTAACGCACCTCTGTTGTGTTGAATGGATTGTAATTTGCAAATGTTTGTCCAAGCTCTTTCGTTTATAGACAGTATGTTAAGGGCATTTACGTTTTAATTTCTCATGTATAAGTAGGCCTACATAGGAAAAGTATTGTAATCTTTCAAAAATCTAATTTAAGATTCTGGTGAAAACGACTTTTTAGAACTCTTCAAGACCGAAACAATTACTTTCGGAATTATTTCTATTTGTCTGTAGGCCTATGCGTGTGAATCTAACTCAAGATAAAAGGTGAACATTCGCGAATTTTTCAAGAAGTGAACATTTCTTAGAAGAAAAGAAATTAATATGTTTATATTTATCAATAGTGCTAAGGTGAATGTTAAAATTGTACTCTACCGCAACAGAGCCTTAGATTGTGTGTCTCAAAACAGACTCAAGAGCTTTAGTTTGGGATCATCAACTATAATGGATGTGATAGAAACTTTAAGGAGAACTCTAGAGTTGGCGAGTTATCAAAGCATAACGTGTAAATCGTTAGCACATTCAATAACCAAACTCTTCATTGAATATCAAACTTGTCTGGGAGCTTGGGAGTTGGCGTGCGAGTTAACAAAGAATAAAGTGTAGGCCTATACACCATCACATTTAATAAC
>JAGFPH010000491.1:331123-344356 GCA_018207615.1 Philaenus spumarius
ACAAAAGGGTTTTAAAAAATTGGAAATCTTAGGGGGTTTAGGGGGGGGTAAAAATTACTAAATCACGATTTCTCCAAAATTACCGAACAGATTGGAATGAAATTTGGTATGTAGCTTCCTCTAGGGCCATAGGCGCTCGCTAAGAAAGGGTTTTAAAAAATTGAAATTTTAGGGGGGGTTTGGGGGATCAAAGTTATTAAATCACGATTTCTTCAAAACTACCGAACGGTTTGGAATGTAATTTGGTATGTAGCTTCCTGTAGGGCCATAGGTGCTGACGAAGAAAGTGTACGAAAAATTTCGAAATTTTAGGAGTAGTTTGGGGGATCAAAGTTACTAAAATCATAATTTTAAATCTTTGATTAAAACATCAACAAAGCACGTTTCTTAAAATGAACCATTCATTATGGCGAATATTGTGTTTAATTCTAAAACGACACTTCGTAAAATTTGATTCACAACAGTCTTGAATTTTCTTGCCTCGAACTTTAAGTCCTAGACTAAAACTTAATCCCACAATATATTTTCGAGCCACACGCTTTCAAAAAGTACTTCCACTATTTCTATTGAGTAGGCCTCCTGATAAAGGCAACCGTTCACATTTATCGAAATAATAATTATGGCCTCGAAATATGTTAAATAGATTCATCGAAGTGAACGTTAGTATTAATTTGACTAAAATACACAAACATTCGCAAGTCGAATCTTTAACTCCTCGACTATGCGGACAAGTAACTATAATAAATAGGCTAAATAGGCCGAAGTATAAGTTACATAAATAGCCCACCGTGGCCTATTATCACCCCTTATCTACGGTCACCCCGACAGTCCGCCACCCGTGTAGGTCTACTCCTGTTGGTATACTGAGCCGTAAGCTTCGCACGCAACAACCGAATTACAATAACGTTCTCACCAGAATCTCATTACTTAAGGTACTGTTGTAGCCGAGTTACACTGGCAGTGTACAAAATAAGAACCTCTCCCCAAGCTCTTAATTTTCCAGGAAACTATTAACTTTTGGAAACGAATCTTACTACGAATAAACAGAAATAGAAATTTTCGTCTCACTATGTTTTACTGAATGACTAGGTGCAAAACCTCCTTTTTGTTAAAATGTTTAGTATGTAGAAAAAATATGTAGCCTATTGTATTTATAGGCTAAATCCTTAGTTTTCCAGATATCCGCCATTTCGTTTTTTTTGCAAAATGTATAGGCCTACCTTCAGAAAGGTTCAACTACTCGAGTTGTAACTTGGCATGAGAAAAATAAACAATAATTTTATTCGGTGTATTGTTTCAAATGGTGGCTCTTTCGAATCTTACCTTTTTTAGTTGTTTTGGTTTTAGGCCTATATTTTAAACAGAAATTTCAAAAAGTACTATTTTATTAAATTGTTTTTTTCTCAATTTAGATATTTAATCGATTAAGGAAAACGTTTTATTGTTATATTTTCTTCTCCTCCAGACCCACAGAATCATTTTCTTTTGGCAACTGGCGTACGGGATACCGGATAAATTTCTTAAGCCCGAGATCAGACCACTCCGACTATGCCATTCCTTGACACCGATCAAACTTTTTCATCTGAATAATATTTGTATTTAGTTAAATAGTTTAAAAAAAAACACGCACAAATTATCAAAGTAAGCTACTACCTATTTTACATCCCACGATCGATAACATTAACTAGGTAATATGAACGTAGAAATCAACTTCTGACTAATAATTTGTCGTGTGAAATACAAGAGACAACAACACAATATCCCATCGCATATCGCTAGCACACGGCATACTAATGTCCCCGTTATAAGATAAAAACAGAGATTGTATTTTTTTTAGTTTTAAGTCGAAAAGCACCGTCAGACTATTGTCGCCTGAGCCATCTACAAAAACATTATGATCTTTATACGGATTCAAACTGGGACTAAGCTCCGTACTACCCCTCTTCTAAAGGTCACATTGCAATAAAACCGTAATACATACGCATTTGCTCCAGCATAAAGTTTTGATTTATCTTTAAATGTTTTTCACATTTTATTCTAAGCTCAATCCTTAAGCATTGTAAAATTATCCGGGAGACAATTCTTAAACACATCAGTAAAATTTAATAAAAATCGTATTTGCAGTTGTTGAGAAAAAATCATAATAAAGAAACAGACCTTCAAACTTTGCTTTTGTACGCCCTGTAGACAAACATCGTCGCTGTCACTTTTCATTCCAGAACAGACATTTAGGCTATCTGTCAACAGCTCACGAATAAGGACGTTAATATATTTTTGAAAATAATAATTCAGTTATTCGTTTATTTAAAAGTCGCGTAAATATATAAAAATTAAGTTAAATTTGTGTTATTATAGGCCTATGTGTTGTATCCAGTTGTGATGTATATCTGTAGTGACTTGTTCGAATAGAAAAATTCAAATGAAAAAGAGAAAATGTTTAAAATTAGCTTTAACTACAAAACGAACAACAGAAAAGTCAATGAGTTAGGCTAAACGCAAAATCGATCCAATAATTTTCAAACCCTCTAGGAAACATTTATTTGTTCTATTCTGTTTCCGATGTAAAATATAAACTAGAACGAATTTAATAATATTTTAGCCTTAATTGACAGCAATTTCTTAGACGAATTTCAAATTTTTTTAGGAACAAAATCTAAGTAGGATAATCTAGGCCTATATTTTATACAAATAGCTTAGGCATTGTTCTAGGTATTTTATGGAATAGGCCTAAATGTGTCACGCTTCATTTTAGAATCATTATAAATTAAATTGTATTAAAGAGAACATAAATAATAGCAAACGATAATTTCACGTTTTCATTATTTTAGATGGTTTTATTTCAGAATCCCATACAATATCTAAATTTTTAACGGCATATTTAAGCACTTTAACAACGCCTTAATCCATAAGTTTTGGCAGATTAAATGTCTGTAATGTAGACTATACGGAGACCAGCAGCGGCCATTTTGTTTTTCCGGCGTAGTTTGTCACAACGCTACTATGACAAACCTAACAGCACCTTTTTGTCAAATAAGTTTAGAAACTAGTGACACTGGGCTGGAGTTTCAACACCACATAATATAAGGATATAGACTTTTATATATAATATAAAAATACAAAAACGGTTGTTATTTATTCGTTTTTATGGTAAATTATGAGACAGTAGGTTCAACTTTAAATAGGCTATTAAATGCCATTGTACGAACTAACATTCATCCGTAATATGTTATCGGCTCATCAATGTTTTTAATAAATGTTGTAATTAAGCAGTTCATTATCTGACAACCAAACCTCATTCCACATTCGTGTATTGCTGTACCGAAAAGCGTTTAAATGCGACGTTTGTTGGAATAATATTTAATTCGAGTGTTATCAATACCATAGATTAACCTATCCCAGTTTAACGCAAATATCGTTGTTCCCACAATCCACCCACCGGCAGGAAGTCGATTGGTTTCGCGTAAAACAAAATGTTAGAACTGTTTTTCTTAATTGAAACTCTTTGAATAAAACTGAAATTACGTAGATGGTGTTTCAAAACTATTTGGCTTAGTTGGACATAGGCTATTGAACAAAGTTTAGCATTTAGTTTGCTGGAGCGTATAATTGTTAGTAAGTATTTAATTGTATTTATACGCGTATGCAAGATGATTTATTTTAATATTCTAGCTCCTGAAAGAATGGGATTGGGCAGGAAATATAAATTATGTATAACTAGACTAAGAATTGCACCTCTGTTATTTATAGGGTTAGTAGGCTACATGATGGTGATTGGTGATACTACTGCAACGTAGATTTTAAATTTCATTTCAGTTGTAAACGTATAGTTGTCAGGTTGTTGCAATAAAACGTTTGTGATAACTTCGGAAGAGTTTCAGGGAATCTCTTCCAAAAAAATAATGTACCTACAAAGTTACACAGCAACTTATGTCAGATAATACTTTGAAATCGCACGTCGGTCGTGGTGTTTTTTCTCGAAAAATAATAATAATTTTAGAAACGATTAAGGTATAAAGTCAAATCGCTTCGCCAGTATACCAAGAATCAAAACTTTATCTCGTATATTTTTTTAATGTTGGCCATCTGTTCAAACAGTAATCGAATGGAACGAGTAATTTCAAACCAAACGTTTTTTTAAGGATTGCCGCTTTTCCTTACCGCCGTTTAAGAGAAAATACGTTCGAGAAAGATTATGCTGCTCCTCTTATGCGCGAAGTTTCTGGTCCAAACAATTGATATATCACGGTCAATACATACATCACTTAGGATACAGACTAGCGGAAAAATAAAACGAGTAATATTTTTTAGAGAAGTCCGTCCACGTCGTTTGTGTGTTACCGTGGATTATTCCATTCATTTTATAAGCTATCGAGATGAAATTTAGCTAAGTCATCAATTTGGTTGCTCAACCTCGCCTGATCCGAGAGTCAAACGTGGAAAAGCATGTATCCTACATATACGTACTTATTATATAGACTAAAAAAGATTCTTAGGCCTACATTCCATCACTCTTGCTGATGATTCCCAGGTGTTAGGCTATTTATTATGACTAATGGTATATAAGATAATATTAAACTGAAATACCAAATGTATCGATGTTTTCCATTTCTTTGTTATATCGATTTCTATTTTTAGCAATAGAAATATTATTCAACAATTAGGTATAGGGAGTAATGTAGGCTTATATTTTTATCTTGAGCTTGTATATAGCATTTTTCTTACCTCGATATCCTCGTTGAACCAAGATATTTCTGTGTAATAAGATACCGAATTAGGACTGACAGCAAGACATGAAAGCATAATATTCTGGTCTAAATGTAAAGCCAGTATCAAACATACCTTTCCGCCGGCTGTCATTCTTTCCGGTTTCACTCAGTTGTTACATTTTTGTTATTATACACTAGAACGTGTTAACAAATAGCCTACCAGTGTACGGGCTGGAGGATTATAGGGGCTCTCAAAATACTACTTGTAAATGCATATTAAATAAAACTAACAAAATAAACTATTGCAGGACATTTCCTTGATCTGGTAGGTCTACATTTAAATTTATATTAAATATAACTGATAAACGAAGAAGTTCACGCAAAATGTATTTCTGTTTTAGTACACGAATTTACATAAATACCAACAGAGAATGAATGTTGTTTTACATTTAAAATTGTTTTCTTGTATTTCTGATAGGCATACTTGTACGCTACATTTATGATCTGCATAATTAGTAGGGGAAGGTGGGGCAAGACGGGGTAGAGGGCAAGACGGGGTAGCGTGATTTATTTAACCGACAGGTGCTCAACTCTGGTGGCAACAGTTTCAACTATCTCCAAGAAGAAGCACAAGTCTACATACAGACTATCGGCCATTTTGAGTGAAGCATTCATTGTCAGTGGAATAAAAGTTAGTTTGGCTGCGTTCTGATATAATTTTTGTGATTTTGAAAGCTGTGAAAGGTAAGTTGTGTTAAGATACTTTCATATATTAACTAGTGTATTCTGATAGTGTGTTTTCATGCTTACAAAATTATATAATTGATAACTTTACTACTGTTTTCAGTATAAAACCACTAAGGCTTAACCTAAAAACTGTGCTGTCGGGCAAGATGGGGTAGCCAGACTGAGGGCAAGATGGGGGTCTACCCCGTCTTGCCCCTCACTTTTACAAATCTGAGCAACTTGTAACATTTATTACTAAATTATTAATTACACACTTACAATAATATTATTATATTAATGAGAGTGAATAAAATGTGAAAGGAAACTAACCTAAATGTAAAAATATATATATTCTGGTTCTAACAGGTTTTGTTTTTTTGTTTTTAGGAAATGGTACGAGACTACAAAAGAAAATCCGATCGAGGAAAATGGAGCGAGGAAGCAATGATGCAAGCTGTTTTGGAGGTGACAAACGGTCGAATGGGATGTAAAAGAGCTGCGCAAACATTCGGTATTCCTGAAACAACCTTGGAACGTAAGGTAAAAAAGTTTAAATCAGAAAATGTTAAAGAAACCCCAATAGAATATTTTTTTAAAGAAAAACTAGGACCTATTTCAAAAGTTTTTTCAACTGAGGAAGAAAGCGAACTAGTTAACTATATTAAGCTAATGGAAACTAGACTGTTTGGTCTAAACACAAATGATTTAAAGAAATTAGCTTATCAACTTGCTGAGAAAAACAATAAAAATCATACTTTCAACAAAACAAAAGAAGAGGCAGGAAAGGATTGGGTTCGTGGGTTTTTGAAAAGGAATCCAACTTTATCAATTAGAAAGCCTGAACCTACTTCAATCGCTAGGGCCATGGCTTTCAACAAGGATAATGTTGGAAGGTTTTTTTCGTTATTAGCGGAGCTTTATGATAGTCACAAATTTACACCTAATAGAATATATAACTGTGATGAAAGTGGAATATCGTCAGTCTCTAAAAGTACCTCAAAAATATTGGCTACTAAAGGAAAGAAACAAGTAGGATCGTTGTCCTCTGCTGATAGAGGAAAAACCGTATCCGTGGAGATTTGTATGAGTGCTTCGGGCATATTCATGCCTCCACTTCTAGTGTACCCAAGGCAGAGGATGAAGCCTGAACTTCTTAACAATGGCTCTCCTGGTATGTGGGCTGAATGTCATGTATCCGGATGGATGCAAAAAGAGATTTTCGAAAAGTGGTTTGAAAGGTTTATCGAATTCTCTAGTGCAACAGTAGAGAAACCAGTCCTACTGTTGTTAGACGGCCATTCCACTCATGTGCAGAGCTTGAAGATAATTGATAAAGCTAGGGCTAGTGGAGTTGTCATTTTATGTTTTCCACCTCACTGCACACATCGACTGCAACCCTTAGACGTTGCTTTTATGAAGCCTTTGAGCGTATATTACGATCAAGAAATATCAAACTGGCTTAGGTCCAACCCAGGAAAAGCCGTAACAATGGGCCAAATCGCTGAAATATTAGGCAATGCCTTTTTGAGAGCTGCAACCATGACAACGGCAATAAATGGATTTAAAAGTACAGGAATCTGGCCAATAAACCCACACATTTTTCCAGATTCAGCGTTTGATGCTTCAACAACAACAGACAGACCAGAAGGCGGGGAAGAATCCCAAATTCAAGCTGAAACTGTTCCTTCTGGACAAAATGAATCTTTGAAAAATAGTACAAATTTGCTGCCACATATAAATGAATCTTCCAACGATAATGCCCAGCCTGGATGTTCTCAGTGGGTACCTAAAGAAAATGAAATCCATGAAGACAACGTAAGCCAGCAAAATACTTGTCAAGGGAAATTTTTGATTTCCCCTGAGCAGATAATGCCTGTCCCCCATGTTGGACGTAAAAATGTAAGAAAAACCAACCATAAAAAAGGAAAAACTGTTATAGTTACAAGCTCCCCATACAAACTAGAGCTCCTAGAATCAAGTCAAAAGAGAAATTACAAAGAGTCAAAAGGACACAAAACTAGACCAGCTGTTGCAAAGAAATCGCTCTTTGGTAATGTAGAGTCCAAAGAACTTGTCAGGAAGAAGAAAGAAATGAATAAAAAAGTCATTAAAAATCTAAATAGAAAACTAAAAATTAAAAAAATAAAAGTTGAAGAAGGAGAAGAAGATTCTACTTCAGAAGATGAAGAAGAAGATGCATCCTGCCTCTATTGCGGATACTTTTATTCTCAATCAGATGAGGGCTGGATCTCATGTTTAATGTGTGGAAAGTGGGCACACTGCTCATGCGCAGGGGAAGAAGATGATGACGATCAAACTCACCACATTTGTGATTATTGTAAATAAAATTGCATGCAAAAGTAACATATTATTTCTAAAAAATATTTTTTTTATATTTACCAATTTGATATATTTTATAATAAATAATAATATCTTTCATTCTTATATTATGTTACTGAACAGTTTGAATATAAATAAGATTGTATTGTGTCATTCTTTCAGAACTATCCTTCAAAATACCTGTTACCCCATCTTGCCCCTTAGACTACCCCATCTTACCCCGCATGTGGGGTAAGATGGAGTATTTACAATACTTTTTTTAAACTGCAATTTTATTAATAAAAAGTTAATAACTTTGATTTTTTAAATTTTATTATCAAAGGGAATGCTTTAATGTAAATGTTGGTATTAAATTTGTTTTTCAAGCTTTTCTAAAAAAAATTTAATTAAATCAAATTCCTTAAGGACCCCGTCTTGCCCCACCTTCCCCTATAGCCTACTCACGAAAATCGTATTTGTAAATTGGTACACGATTATTTGTATTAAATGATAACAGAAAAAACGAACACTTAATTTAAGACTGTTTTCTTCTATTGCTACTGTAGCCTACAATTAGGCTATATTAAATAAAACGGAATAATATAATTTATCACAAAAAACGTATTTGTATATTCGTACACGAATCATTATATTAAATACTAACAGAAAATAGTCGAACAAATAATAAAATTTAAGCACTATTTATTCTCTTGCTACTTTATCCTACAATCATATTAAATAAAACTGAATTATAGTATAATTTCTCGCACGAATAATTATATTAAATAATAGCAGAACATAGTCGAACAATTAATTTAAAATGGATGATTTTTATTGCAACTTTTAAATTTATATTAAATAATCTAGAGTGTTAACTAACGTGTTGTTGGATAATATTTCGGTTCGTATATTGGTAGATATGCATTTATAGTAGCCTACGTTTATTTGGAAAATAAACTAATGCAAAACTGCAGAGACGATGGTGAATTGTCCAAAGTAAATATGGATCGCGACACTCGCGAGAGCATACAAAAAAGTAGCTGACGGGTTCGCATAGTCGGAAAGTTGATATTTAGCAATGAAACCACAAACATAAATAAACTAAGACGCCATGAAATGGTAGTTATTATTTAAATGGTAATTTTAAATGCGTTCTAAATAAAACTAGATAACTAACGAAAACTGTATCGTAGATTAGTTCTGTGTTCTGGTACATGTATAGAACAAGAATAAACGCCGAAGTTGTAGTAAAATAATTCTTTAGGTCTATATTTTTACAATTAAATGTGTATTAAATGGAACCATAGAATTAACAATCCAGTTATCGCAGATTATTCCGTAGTCTATGCTGGTACATTTATATTTATATTAAATAGATCAAGAATAAACAAAGACGATACCGCAGAATTTTTCATTATATTGCTACATTTAAATAAATCAAATGTATTAAATAAAACTAAGTTATAGAATTAACGGTTCAATTATTGAAGAATATTTCCGTATGTTGGTACAAATATATTTATATTAAATAAATTAAGAATAAACGAAGACGACATAGCAGAATATTTCTTTATGTACATACATGTTCTTTTACTACATGTAACTAAGTATTAAATATAACTACAGAATTAATGATCCAGTTATTGCTAAATATTTCCTTATGCTGGTACATTTATATTTATATTAAATATATGAAGAATAAAAATGAAGACGTCATAGCAGAATATTTCTTAATATTGCTACATGTAATTAAGTATTAAATATAACTACAGAATTAATGATCGAGTTATTGCTGAATATTTACTTATGCTGGTACATTTAAATTTATATTAAATAAATCAAGAATGAACGAAGACGTCATGGCAGAATATTTCTTTATATTGCTACATTTAACTAAGTATTAGACTAAATATAACTACAGAATGAATGATCCAGTTATTGCTGAATATTTCCTTATGCTGGTACATTTGTATTAATATTAAATAGATCAAGAATAAACGAAGACGTCATAGCAGAATATTTCTTTATATGGCTACATGTGATTAAGTATTAAATATAACTACAGAATTAATGATCCAGTTATTGCTGAATATTTCCTTATGCTGGTACATCTATATTTATATTAAATAGTTCAAGACTAAAAGAAGACGATATCGCAGAATATTTTATTATATTGCTTTATTTAAATAAATTGGATGTATTTAATAAAACTAAGTTATAGAATTGGTGGTTCAGTTATTGAAGAATATCTCCGTACGGTGGTACATTTATATTTATATTAAATATATAAACAAATTACGAAGCGTTATCGCAGAATATTTCTTTATGTTGCTACATATAAACTAACATTAAATAAACCTACAGAATTAATGATTCAGTTATTACTTAACATGTCCTTAAATTAAACAGATTAAGAATAAACGAAAGCGTTATCGCAAATATTTCTTTATGTAGCTACATATAAACTAATATTAAATAAAGATATAGAATTAATGATTCAGTTATTACGGGTTTAACTTAAATAGATTAAGAATAAAACGAAAGTGTTATCGCAGAATATTTCTTTATGTTGCTACATATAAACTAATATTAAATAAACCTACAGAATTAATGATTCAGTTATTACTTAACATGTCCTTAAATTAAACAGATTAAGAATAAACGAAAGCGTCATCAAAAATATTTCTTTATTTTGCTACATATAAACTAATATTAAATAAAGATATAGAATTAATGATTCAGTTATTACGGGCTTAACTTAAATAGATTAAGAATAAAACGAAAGTGTTATCGCAAATATTTCTTTATGTTGCTACATATAAACTAATACGGTATTAAATAAGCCTATAGAATTAATGATTTAGTTATTACGCACATTTCCTTAAATTAAATAGATTAAGAATATATTTCTTTATATTTGTAAATTTAAATGTGTATTTAAATAAAACTATAAACCTAAAGAACTAGTTTTGCAGAATAGTTCCCGTGTTGCCATGTATATTTTTATAAAACGGAATTACATCATAATCAAATACCAAATTGCAAATTATTTTGTGAATTTTTCAGATTTAATATTAAATAAAATAAACGCATCAATGCATAATTTTTTTTTGTGAATTTATTAAATCCTGTTAGAATAAACGTACACACCTTTCTAGAAGTATTCGGACATGTAAATTTTAATTTAAAAATAAAGCGTTCAAGCTATATTTTAAGTAGACTTACTGCACTAGAGAATTTAAAATAGGTAATCAATGGTAAGTTTATACTTCAATTAATACATAAGCCGAGAGATTCGAAACTATAATATAGTCAACAAATATAAATTTCGTAATTTAATTAACTATCGAAATTCTACATTATATGGAATTTACATTACAGTGACATATAATCTAAAAAAACGGGTCTAAATTGTATTTTAACAGGTGGTGTTATAATTAAATAATTTTACTCACATTAAATCTATAATTTTAATAACAATTTGTAAACGATAAACAGGGAAGAATTTTAGTATAGCGAACATTTTTATTGCAAAACACTATTAATTTATTTCAGAAGTATTATAACGAGATTTATTCATTAATTCCATAAATCCGCATACAGACTGGAAATTTCATAAAAACGGAAACAACGGAAACAATTTACTAAATTTAACTGTGTACGGGTAGTTGAGAAATAAATATAAAGCGGTTATATTACTTGGAGAATCAATGTTTTCACTGTTTATCTGTAAAATAAAACCCTACCTTGATAATACTTCAATATATTTACGAACGTGAATGTATAATTTAAATTTATTAATACAACTAAACAATAAACATGAATGCATAGGCCTACAGTATTATTAGGTATTATAACATAGGCTATGATTCATTAAAAGTGTTACAGTACAGTAGCAGTATAATATTCTGTATTTAATAATATAGTTTTACTTAGCATATAGTACTGCATTCTTTTAAATATCGAAAAAATTTCAATAGCAATGGAAATCAATTTTTAGAACTTTTCCATTAGTTGTTTGAACCATTTAGTTAACTTCATAAACTGTTCAATTTTAAAGGTTTAAATAATATTAGTTTGTAGTCGGACCTTTCTAAAGTATTAATACTTTTATGTAATTAAATTAATCCAACACTCAACGCTTTTTTTAAATCTACTTTGTCAGAATCATTATTACTCCATAATATAGTTAACGCTTTAGGGTTGTGGTAAATTAAACAATTGGGGAATGTATAAAATTATAAGGAACATATAAACAATAATGAAATATATATAAACACAGATGATTTGATATCGTACAGTATTTCAAAATAGAAGTATTTTACTATTAGTTAAACTTGTTAAAATATATTAATTAGGCTGTTCGACATATAAGTACAAAAACGAATAATATTTTAGAGAATAATATGATTAATTTGAATTACTGTATTTTTGAAGGTTATGTGGTAAAACATATACAAACATACCCGAGGATATATATATATTATATGTAAGAATTTTAGTTTTTGTAGTAAAGGAATATTTACTGGCGTACCATTTTAGTAGAAATATTTACAATGATTGTAATAAATTATTCTTATATTTCTTGTTAAGTGGGTGGATATAAATTTAAAGAACACATAAAGGGAACAATTATTGTACTATGGATAACTATATTATGTTGTAAATAAATAAAACGACAATTTAATATTAGGCTACTGTTAACGAAAATTAGAATAATAGGCCTAGATTTCACTAGTGTATATTGTGGTAAATAAATATGTAAAATAGTTCCGTTTTAAAAGAATTACTAGAGAAAATTATAACAATGAAGTCTAATATTTTAGATTATGTGGTAAATAAATATATTTGAGAATGCAGTTTCAACAGACTTGTTGTCGAAATTATAACACATTTTTTAATTTTACATTGTGAGATAAACTAATCCATAAAAAAGTTCAGTTTTAAAAGAATTAGGCCTACTAGCGAAAGTTATAACAATACTGTCTGCTTCAATAAATATATAGCCTATGGGAGTGCTATTTCAATAGAATTATTAAGGAAGTTTTGAATAATAGGCCCTACATTTGACTGTTTTGGAGTAAACAAATAGGCTATATACAAGAATAGTATACTTTAAAAGGATTCCAAACGAAATATTTGAATATTATAATGGTTTAGATTGAGTGGTAAACAAAAATATTTGAGATTGCTATTTTAAAAGAATTACTAACGAAATTATAACAATACTGTCTGCTTCAATAAATATATATATATGGGAGTGTTATTTTAATATAATTATTAAGGAAATTTTTAATAATACATTTTACTGTTTTGGAGTAAACAAATATGCTATATGCAAGAGTACCTAGTATACTTTAAAAGTATTCCAATCGAAATATTTGAATATTAATAATGGTTTAGATTGAGTGGTAAACAAAAATATTTAAGATTGCTATTTTAAAAGAATTACTAACGAAATTATAACAATACTGTCTACTAA
>JAGFPH010000491.1:344366-363944 GCA_018207615.1 Philaenus spumarius
AGAATAGTAGCCCATACTTTAAAAGTATTCCAAACGAAAGTATTTGAATATTAATTAATGTTTTAGATTGAGAGGTAAACAAATATATATTGGATTGCTATTTTAAAATAATTACTAAAGAAAATTATGATAATACTGTCTACTACAATAAATACACATGGAAGTGTTATTTTAATAGAATTATTAAGAAAATTTGTAATAATACATTTTAAAAATTTAGAGTTTAGAATAAACAAATATATACGAGAGTAGTAGCCTATACTTGAAAAGTATTCCAAACGAAAATATTTGAATATTAATTAATGTTTTAGATTGACAGGTAAACAAAAATATATGAGACTGATGTTTTAAAAGAGTTACTAACGAAAATTACGATGATTAATTTTACTGTTTTAGATTGTGTGGTAAATAAATATTCTTAAGGGGGCGCTACCCTGTCCGCCACATTGAATCTGATTCCCATAAGAGCAATGCTACAGAATAAGTCATTTTCCCCCGTTAATTTGTGGAATAAATTTAAAAATTTGGTTTCATTTTGAAGTACTGTCATATGCGGATGTTGATTGCGGAATATATTTTCAAAAACCATTTTATTGTTTTCATAAACGTATGATATAAATAGTAAACTTTATTAATTTTTTACTCGGTTCCAAAAAGAGATATTGCAAAAAACCTTAGCAATCAACACCCACAATTTATTTTACTTTAAGAAAAAAATACAGCTTTCGTTTTTTGCCAAAAACAACACAAAAATATACTTAATAGTGAAGGTTATTTAACATTGAAATTGTTACCCAACTTCGCCGTTTTGAATGTAGGGAGCCGAGCCTTAAGTTTCGATAACATATTACTATGTTACTATATTAGGATATGCAGATAAAACTATTATAAATAGATGGAAGATTACAATTCTAGTACAAGTAGGTATTTAAGTTTGTGTGATAAATAAGGACGGATATAAGGCCTATATAAACGAGGTATAATTGCATTACAGATTAATATTTTAGATTATGTTCTAAAAAACGCTACGCGAATACTATTTTGATGTAAATACTAACGATGCGCGATGATAAATAGTCTACATTTTTTCTGTTTTAATGTATGTGGTAAATACAATTGCAATGGCGTTATACACGAGAATAATTGTATTATGTATAACAATCTTAGGTTATATACTAATACATATGCGATGATTTAAGAAAAATTATTACAAAATATTTGGCTTTTAGGTTATGGTGTAAATAAAAATACAGTATTAGCCTAAGAGATAACACAGTATGCCCTACGTCAGATACGATTTAAACATAAACTAGAGAATGATTTCAAAATCTGTAGACTAATAACTTAAGAATACAGTACAGGTGTGAAGGCTGGGAGGTAATCCCTTCCCCACATTGCCCTATGTTTTTGTAATCAACGTGTCAATTTTTGTTAAACAGAAAAATAAGCCTAATAATACTAATTGTATTGTAATATTAGTAATATATTTACCTATATAAGTTACATAGTAAAGGTAGCCTAAATGTGGCGCGCATGTAAATAAATTTTTTTTAACAATTTAAACAGTTTAGTTGTAGGCCTATTCAAATAAAATTAATTAAGCTTATGGCAGTTTTCACAGTAAAAACGAAATGTATGCGATTCATTTTTTATATTTCATTTTAAACCTCTGTTGTATGCCTACTCTATGGACGGAAAATACAATATAGGCCCTATTGTTTTAGTGTAATTTGGTAAAAACAAAAAGCATTTTTTTGATATTGAAGGAAATTTATTTGCGACTTTTTCAAATGTTGGATTAAATGTTTTCTCCTGTAGTCTTTATCATAATCCTGGCTTTCTAATTTGTAAGTAGTTTTGTGGTGGAATTTACTCAATTAAATGTTTTTTTACATAGGCTATCAGGATATTAACACATTTTGTAAAGTTACGTATTAAATTAACATACGACGGTGATAAAATAATGAACCGATAATCTAGATCAATATGTTAACTGTTTAAGGTTATGTGACAGATAAAAATAGCCTGCACGCGTAATATTACTAAAAAAGTATAAACAAGATAGTTTGTAATAGGCTAGAAGTAATAACAAGTTTCTTTGGAAGGATCAGAATTGCTTTAAAAACAGGAGTCTTTAACGGTTATAATTGGAAAACTTAAAAGCCAATGAACTTTGTAGAACTTATCCTTGGTAAATTAATTAATGTCAGTCTATTATACGCTTGTATTTCCCGATCTGGTTAAGTGTAACGTTCAATTTTATTTGGGTAAAAAGATTTTGTTCGCCTTCTAATTTTGTTATAGCCTACAACCTAATATGCACATGTTTACTAACACTGATTTAAATATCGCTACGTAAATAAAGAGTGAAGTTGTTTTAGAAAGTTATGTTATATTTAAGCCTTTGAAGCCAAAATTTCATCCGGTGTAGCCTATAAGCTTAGGCCTACATGTGTGCCGTTAAATTTTCTTTACGTTAAATGTTTTTTCATAGGCAATATTTTGAGTGCATCAACTACGATTTAAATATATAGACTATATATAGGCTATATTATATACCTAGGTGAAGATTTTAGTTAGGGATATTTAAATAAATTATTTTATGCCTTAATATTTGTGTAATGTTATCCTCAAAAATCTTCTAAACTTTTAAAAATTTCGTTTTATACATCTTATCATTTAAAAGTTGTTTGATTGGTTTTGAAATTTAATTTGAGGATATGTGATTATTTTGTTCGCTATTTTTTTTACCGAATCGAATTTTGTATTTGCTTTAGTAAACTTTCCATATTTATAGGAACAACACTTTAAATATTACAATAATATTTATTTCGAAAAATATTTATGTTATGTGTTTAGGCCTATTATTCTACATAGGCTTATGTTAAATATTTCATAATCATGACCCTTTATTAACTTCCCGCTACCAATAAAGGGAAGTTATTGATTTCGGTCCGATTTTCGAAAGTCGAGTTTTCATTAAATCTCCACGTTTTGAGGTCCCAGGAAGCCATTCTGACTATTCCCGCCGAGATGTCCGACCGTGTGTGTGTGTGTGTGCTTGTGTGTGTGGATGTATGTGTGTAAATAAATTTTTGTCGTACAGTTTCTCAAAAACGAATCAACCGATTGAATTCTACGACATGTCATTCGAAAGGGTGTATCAAAACTTAGATCTGATTTGATTTGAGAGTTAATCCATCGAGCCAATCCGAAAAAATTTAAAAAAATAACCTAAATTTTTTTTTGAAGTTTTATGTTTTTTAAAAATAACTTTAAAGCGTGCGAAAAAATCATAATAAAACCATGTATACATTTTTTGTGCTTATAAAACTGCGTCGACTGCTTTTTTGAAAATGAAAATCGGACGACGGATTCAAAAGTTATCGTTGTTTAAAAATTCACAAATTTTCGTTTTTTGGTATTTTTTAACATATCTTCCAGATTTTTCAACCAATCAATATAAACCTGTACATTTTCTTTTTGCGCTTTAAAAACTGCGTAGAATGATTTTTAAAAAATGAAAATCAAACGACGCATTCAAAAGTTATCGTTGTTTAAAAATTCACAAATTTTCGTTTTTTGGTATTTTAACAAATAAACTCATTTTTAAGCGTTTAAAATTCAAACTAAGCGGGAAGTTCTAGGGTTGGCCTGCACGGTCAACCAATTTCCAGATTTTTTATTTACATATTATCATACTTTCAGACACCCATAAATTAGTAGGCCTATATTTTTACTATTTTTAAAAGTTGTAAATTTTACTTTTTTAAATTGTGTTATAGGTCTAATGGAAATAATATTGTTTAATATTTTGTGTTATTTTAACATTCAAATTACATTTTATATGATCGTGAAAAAATGATTTCAGTTCTACTAAAAAGCATAAACTGACGGATGTAAACACATTATTCTAAATAGTGAAGTTAGGAAGCGTTCAGAGCCAGTAAACGGGTACGCCTAACAAGGAAGTTGCGTTGTTTTGTTTTGCCGAAGTTGTACGGACAGATCCCCGCTAACATACAACCTGGGGCCCGGCATTCGCACTCAACACTCATGGATTCACAACGGCAAAAAACCAGACCGCCGCGCAGCGAGATTTTACGTTCAAACATCGCAGGACAACCAGAAATCCGGTTTGGCCTATTTACAGTTCACAATTTTATTAATTGGATAAATGAAATTTAAATAAACAGCCAAATTTAGATTATAGTTCTAGGCTTATACTGACAATCATAGTTTATATATAGGCCTATATCACAGATTATATTTGCTTATTATACTATACCTAGTAAATTGTATTATTATATAGATAGCCTACATATAAATAAGCAATAGTAAATATTTTGTTGTAAATAAATTGGGATACATTTTCAAAATAGCTTTGAGGGTGTAGGCCTACGTTTTTGCTGTCAATAAAATAAAATTTAAACGAGGTATTACTGAACTACTAGTGTTTGGGATTCAACAAAGTTATAAAGTAGGAGAGTTGAGTTTTAAGAAAATCGAAATAATATTTACAACATTGAAAGAAATAAAGACACAACTTCCCATTTCCGTAATCAAAAGATTTTTGAAATAGTTACAGTGATCGTTTTGAGATGAAATGGAATGCGTGAATGTGTTAACTTTATTTGGAAGGTTTCACAAACTTCGCGTTACTGTAAGTTATAGAAACGATAGTAGCCTAATAATTAGACGTTAGGATAGATAAGTTTTAATTGAAAACAAATATTCGAGACCGCAAACTTAGCCTAGATTCCTACGGTTGCGAATACGTATAAGTTTATATAGGTTACGGTATTAAATAGGCCTACAACCTTACATATTAAATGATTCGGTCTAAGCTGAGAGGCAAAGGCAAGTAGGCAAGGAGCAGTATTAAAGCATGAACTAATGCATGCTGTTAATCTCGGAACCATCTGTCTTGGCAGAGGACAACACGTTTCAGCTAATTTACTTTGCCTGCCTGCTATTAGTAGCCCGGGCAACGGACAACATTTCTACTCTCAACATTTCTTTGCTAATTAGGGAAAACTGGCCATCATAATTGAAGAACAGAAATTGTCAGTCATCGACTTCACACGTTGTTACCTATTTCCTCTATCGAGCGTAATTTATTGGGGTGATAAGCCTACTATAATTTGTAAAAGCTAACGAAATATATTAACCCGAACATTCTGTCGTTCCAGTTAGAGCAGAGATAAGTTAGTACGGATATCTAGAGCTGTTGTAATATTATTTAAGGCTCGCTCTAAGGTATATTGAAATTTAGGGTAAATTATTTAAAGAGGTAATTTGGGGAAATTTTAGCAGGGCTTGACGATATTGTAATTAACAAGCAAACTAATTCGTTTGGGAAAAATTACTCTTAACTGTCGTTTGCAGGTAAACAAACAGTGAATTAAAACTGCACGCTTTTTGAAATTGATAACGAAATTCGCTGTGCTGACAGAAATTTAATAGGCCTAAATAATCACCAAATTTATTAGAGTTTTGCACAGTTTTTATAAGCGAATACTGCTTTAGGCATTTACAAACGATTAACAAACAGAACAATGAAATTTTATTAAATTTCATACTTATTTTCAGCAATGAAACATAGGAAAACTGGAAAATTTTATATTAAATAGGGATGCTGTTACATATATTTGATCAGGTATAAACTATCGTCGAAGTATGAACTTAGAGGATTGTAATATTTTATATTAAATAGGGAGACCGTTACAAATGTTTGATCAAATATAAACTATAGTAGAAGTAAGAACTTTGATTATTGTAATAATTTATATTAAACAGGGAGACTGTTACACATGTTTGATAAAATATTAACTATAGTAGAAGTAAGAACTTGGATTATTGTAACATTTTATATTACATAGGGAGACTGTTACAAATGTTTGATGATATATAAACTATAATAGAAGTAAGCATTAGGGGGATTAGAACATTTTATATTAAATAGGGAGATTGTTGCAAATGTTTGATGATATATAAACTATAAAAGAAGTAAAATTTCGGATGATTGAAACATTTTATATGAAATAGGGACTGTTATAAATGTTTGATCAAATATAAACTATCGTAGAAGTAAAATTCGGAGGATTGTAATATGTTATTAAATAGGGAGACTGTTAGGCTACAAATGTTTGATCAAATATAAACTATAGTAGAAGTAAGACCTTTTGATTATTGTAATATTTTATATTAAATAGGGAGACTGTTACAAATGTTTGATGATATATAAACTATAAAAGAAGTAAGAATTCGGAGGATTAGAACATTTTATATTACCTAAATAGGGACTGTTACAAATGTTTGATGATAAATAAACTACAGTATAATAGAAGTAAGAATTCGCAGAATTAGAACATTTTATGTTAAATATGGAGATTGTTACAAATGTTTGAGCAGATATAAACTATCGTAGAAGTAACATTCAGAGGATTGTAATGTTATAATAAATAGGGAGACTGTTACAAAAGTTTGATCAGATATAAACTATAGTAGTCTATAAGTAAGAATTCGGAGGATTAGAACATTTTATATTAAATAGGGACTGTTACAAAAGTTTGATCAGATATAAACTATAATAGAAGTAAAATTCGGAGGATTAGAACATTTTATATTAAATAGAAAGACTGTTATAATGCGACTGGTTAGACAGAGATGGCTAACAAGCAGTTGTCCATCACGTAGGCCAAGGTGTATTTATGAGGGCCCGGCAAAAATACGTTTGATCAGATATAACATATCGCAGAAGTAAGATTTTAGAGACTTGGAACAGAAAGAACGAATCCGTGGTTTGCTCAGATTCCAGATTTTAGAAGTAAGACGTAAATGATTGTAATATTTTATATTAAATAGAATTTTACAATTTCAAACAGGATAAACTCTCAGAAACGAAGACTTCAGATCTCGACATTTCCTTGAAAATGTTTACTACATGTTAAATAAAAATACGAACCATAACTTTTCAGATTTAGATCTACACCTGTGTGGCCTATCGTAATATGTTTATCGTTGATGTTGGAGTCTACAGAAAAATATTCGGTTTGTCGGCTTGGGATAAGGCCGCGAAGAGCTCGGGTTTGTGACGATTTTAACATGGATTATACTATTAAATATAACCAACGGTGCAAAGATACGCGATGTTAATATTGGGTATTTGGTAGACTAAAGTGTACAGGAACAGTTCACGTACTATCTTGGGCCACTAATAAAGTTTTCAACACAATTTAATACGAACAATATAATATTTATTTTAATCTAATAGGCCTACTAACAAGTTGTTAGGAATAATTAATTTTATGTTGTTTTTAGTTACGGCTATGATATATAATAAAATTAAGTTACCTATACCAACAACCTAACAATTGTGTTTATCTACCACACAACCAGATTTAAAGTGGACTACTTACAGGCCATATTATAAACCATATTAATTCCATAGCCTACACTTAAAATTTATTGGTTCAATACCCTACACTTAATCATATTATTTTCCGTCTAAAAGCTAAATTAATTAAACTATATAATTCTAACGTTATTTGTTCGAGTAATGGTATCGACAAACTATATAAAATTACAATAAGTAATCTAGAGCACCGGATATGCTTAAATGACTAATTTGTGGTTTAACTCACCGCCAGCAATCCTTTTTTGAAGTAATCCTTCTATTTTATAAGTATCACGATGTCAGCCAAGAGACAGGGGGAAAATGTTACATGTATTGATTGTGCGCGCATACACGGGACAGTATTATTTATGTTGTATTGTGTTGTATATGTTTTAAGTGTGTTTTTAATTATTTTGATTCACCAGACGATGGACGAATAATATGTCCGAAACACGTGTCGTGATACTTATAAAATAGAAGGATTACTTCAAAAAAGGATTGCTGGCGGTGAGTTAAACCACAAATTAGGTACCGGTATATAAAATTAATGCTCCCGTTAATTATTTCTCGCTAAAAACACATTTTGTTATTTCATTTTTAAATGCAAAAGGCGTTTAATAACTTGATAAAAGATAAATAATGTTTACCGTGTTTGAATTATTTGTAGTTATATTTTCATTATTTTCAACTGTTCATTTTTCTTTACTTGCAATATTCTATTTTATACTATTATCAGACTTAAAATATAGCAATAATTATTTGTAGGCCTAGTAGTTATTATTTACTAACTTAAAAACGTAACAATTATATTTATTATAGCCTGGTATTCTATTCCGTTAGTTTATAATATTAGGTCTACCTTTAAACACAATAGGTAATTATTTTTCTTTAAATATCAAATATGTTATTTCGTTAATTTTAAGCCTATAGTTTAAAATGTCCGAATAACTTTCAAGATTAAATACAAAATAAAAGAAATTATTTAAAACTAATAAATTTACAATCATTTGCTGTAGTATAGTAATTCCTAACTATAAGCCTACTAAATATTCTGCACTTGTAAATTAATATTATAAAAAGCTTATTACAGAATGATTTAAATTAATTCAACTGTTTTAACTGGTAGCCTATAATTGACTGATATTTATAATGGTAGCCTATTAAATATTGGGTTTTATAAATACGAGTTTAAAATTATTTTATTTAGAAAATTGTAGGCCTAAAGCCTTTCATTTGTCTTGAGATCTTTTTTTCTTCAAGAAAAAACATTTAATAATGTGTTGTAGCTATTTAAAAATTTTAATGTAGACTAAATATAGCTTGCCTATTATTCTTGTTTTGTATCACTTAAAATACCTTATATTAGTATCTCTTTAATGCCAATTAGAAAAAAAAAATAGTTTGGAATTTTTATTTCAATATAAAGTAGTCTATTTAATCTACGAGTTTAATAGATCTCCTAGATCGCGCTGGGGTCCTAGGTTTGCGGAAGCACCTGCCGAACGATTATTTTATCCTAACCTGTATTATTATTTTAATCATTAAATTAGACGTACGCGATGTTCGAGTTTTGGCCGAAGGTATGATTGCAACCGGTCAAAATAGAGCCTATTTATCTACAGTTTTAGGCTATTGTCTAACCCTATTAATTAATTTTTGTGGACAGGCTCCAGGCGCCTTGTTAGAAAACGTATAACAAACAATGCGTTAATTTAGACCTTAAATAACTTAAATGACTCCAGACGTTAGGCCCTAACGTTTATATTCCGAACGCATGCGGCCGGCCGGCACTGAGGTTAAATTGTAATTCGATGTAGGGCTACAACCTAATATTTTTTAGTAATAATAATTTTAAATATTTAGTAAAATGGTTTCGTATAATATATATTTTAACATTTAGGTTTTAGCCTATTATGTGCTCAATATAAAATATGCTCTATCAATAAAATATAAATGTAAAATATTCCACAGTCTATTTTATAATATCAGGCCTATAAATTATTTTGCTAAATCGACTATATAGACTACTAACGTAGCCTAATACATATTTTAAATTAAAATCATAAACAAAAATTATACAAACTAAAAGATATTCTGATATTTGCCTACGGACTAATTTTCTAATATATTTAGGCCTATCTAACGTATTTTTTAGCTTAAATATAGATCTTAAACCTGTTGTTTTAAGAAATAATACTACAACATTTAATACTGCTTACATTATTATTTTATAATTAATAAAATTATGCAATTTAATATACTACAGCTAGTACAAATTTAGATCCTGTACTTATTTATTCGAAATTCACTGGAAACTACCTGATATAAAAATAGAAACACAAATACAACCTTACTGACATTTTCAAATGTTCAAATTGATCTTAATGCACTTCCTATGGTAAACCTGTTAGACGTTAGAGGGTAGTTTTTAATTTAAACGTAAGACTACATTACGGTGTGCTAAAGTATTAAGTATATTATATACTTAAATATACACCGTAGACTCCGTCTTATATGCTACAAAATTAGATAACTTACTGCATGTTTTTTAAATATCTTTGGCTAAACAGAAGTACATAAATATATATAGCCTATATATAGGCCTATATCAATAATAAAATCTCCCGGCAGTAGATATTCAATGCCGGCTTCGGATATGTGCAAAGCCGGTGGCCGGGAAAAGTCCGCAAATTGCTTTTTAGGCTCTAACTTAGGGCCTATAGGCTTATTGCATTAACAAATAAAAATATATTTTTTAATTATTTAGATCTTTAATACTATAATAAATTCATATTGTGGGCCTATATTAAATTGATCGTTTAATGTTTGGGTCACAAATTGTCTATAGCCTATTTTAAATATTCTTATGAAATGAGATAGGCTAACAGAAACAAACCAAACATTTAAGTTATGATTATACATTATTATGAATATAATTATAATATAAATTATTCATAGGCCTATAAGATACTATATAAAGAAATAAAAATATTTTATGTACATAATATATATTATTCAATATCTATTTGATTTTCTATTTAAGCCATTTAAACTTTTGTTATCTATTTTATCACATAATTTCACTAAAACTGGTACTTTTGCTTACCTTCCTGATTTGGTAATGACCATTTCCGTCCCTAGCTTGTGAAACTTCTCCCACAGCTCCTTGCCTTCCAACGTTACCTTAGGATCGTCGACTACACCGTCGTCTTCTGGTTGGATAGCGCGAAGAGGACGTACCATCGCCGGGTGGTGATGATGGTGGTGGGAAGCTGCGGCCGCGGCGGCTGCGAGGACTACGTCTTCCGCTGTGGTATAAGGATGACCCGCGGGAGGAGGAAGTTTGGGTATCAAGGTACCCGGATAGCAGCCCACCGGCGTAAAGGGATATCCAGGATGAGGCGGCGTCGCCGGAGAAGGACCGGTGGCCGCCCCGCCGGCGCTCCCGCCTCCGGCGGTCAGGAGCGAGCTAACGCTGAAGTCGGTAGGCCTTTGCAGAAGGAAAGATGCAGCCGGATGATAAGCCATTTTGTCGGCCTGCTGACCGGGGGCGGACGTGTCCGGGGGACCGCGTGGGGACGGCGGGGCGCTGCACGTGATCACGTCTGCCTGGTCGAACCTCATGGAGGAAATAGAACCTGGAACACTACGAGACGTCACTTTGACAGCCAGAATAAGGAGCAATGTATTTACACGGACTGGGACTACGCCCGGATTACACAAAAACACATCACTTGTAAAGAGCTAGAGCCACAGGTACACATCACTAGTTCTATAAAGTAAACATTTCGATCATCACAGTCACAGTTTCTAGGTTATATACTTCGGCTATAGCTAGGCCTAAACACTTAACCACTTTGTAAAAAATGTTATATAATACACAACATGCGAGTTCACTGATCGTAAATAAAATAAAAATAAACAGTCCACTAAAACCACCTTAATCGTAGAGCAGGTATGAACAGACGGCGATACGCGTAAAGACCCTCTCTCACCAGCTCGTGTGACAATACTAACGCCTTGACACTTCGACTCTCGCATACTGGTGTTAATGAGCCTTGCCTATTGGGTCGCTCGGCTCGACCAATGAGAAGGCGTGTAGCGTTCACGCAACCCGTGTCCGTGTAGGGACAGAGTGGGAGGGCGCCAAGCACGGCACCGAGGGAGGAGCGTTACGGCGGGGCGGGGAGGTGGCTAGTTGACCACTTGCGAACGGCGCAATGACATCGCGATAAAAAAGATAAATAAAAAAAGTAAAAACCCGAGATAATCTGACGCGGTGAGAAACAAGGGAAGGGATTATATAGGGATATTACTGCCTAGGCCTACATGCACACCGAGGTAACGCTTATAGTTTTAGTCATAACACAGATTATGTTGAATCAATTAATGATTGTTTAACACGTTGGATGTCAGCGACTCCCCTCTTATTTCTCTCTTTGCACTCTTTCTCTCTCTTTACGAGTTTATTAATTAAATCAATCATATGTCTGTTGTCTTGAAAACAAATTTTACCCCAAGCAGTTTATTAATATTTATTTTTAAGTGTGGGTTTTGAACGTAGGCTACTAACTGACCTTCGGTAAGTTAGTAGAACATAATTTAAGGGATCTCTAATTTTGATAATTAATTTAAATAAATAGCACAATAAGTAAGCGATTTATATAGGCTGTCTTTTAAATAAACATATTTAAATACTTTATATTTTCCAACCCAAATTAAATAGGACTTGCTCGATTACAAATATTAAAATTGTAGCCTACTTTAGGTCTATATTTTGTTTGCTTGCTTTTTACTAACTTTAGATACCAGTTAATTTTAGTCCTACTTGTAGTACAGTTTAATTAACAAGAATATAACATTTTAACTAGGCCTTTAATTTGGAGAGAATTACTCATTGTCCATAATGAGGCCTGCAGGTTAAACAATTTATATTTTAATAATGCTATATTTTTGTAATTTAGCCCTAATTCTTTCTTCTTTATAGTTTCTTTAAGTTTGAAAATATTTCAAGCATAAACTGCTGCCAATGTTTCAAAATGTAGACTACAGTACTATGTTTTATTTACAAGTCAAAAGTAGAGAGTCGACTAATTGTTTAATCTGTAAAAAGCATAAGTTCGGGTATATTGTTGTATTTTTATTTTACTGTAGGCTATTAAGTAGTTATATATTTTTTTTAAATTACGGGTTTTCAGACCAGTGACAACTGTAGGCCTACTTGTGCTTCAGTTAGGCATAGCCTACAATAGTTAATATTTTTTAGGCATTAAACTAAGGGGATTAATTACTATCAGATATCAGTATAAACAATTAATTCACTGTCTATTTGTAGACTTATAGATGACTAACGACAATATTAATTTGTTACCATAGGCTGCTATCTATGTTATAATTTCTTAGTTGTGTAGCCTACTCTTTCTTAGAAAAAAAGCAAAAATAATCAATAATATTTAAACATTTTTGTATAGGCCCTACAAAATTGTGTAGGCCCTACATCATCAAAATATAAAATCAAAATTGTGAAATTGCTGAAAACTGATTGCCGTATCAACTAGGCCTAGTTGTAGGCTACAAAATAACTTATAACACATCTTTAAAAACTCTGATTAATATGACGAACATCAATAAATTTACACAAATTAGCTTAGCCTATGTCTGGCTTGGCCAATAAAATGATTCAGACTTTGTAACTTAATTTTAACTAGGGATTGACCTAAAATAGTTTGTTTAACGAATGATTGCCTTAATTTGAGAATGGAAATTTTTAGAAATTGAGGACGATTTTGCAAGAACGGAATTTAGTTTTTATTAGGCCTAACTAGAGAGTTTTATAAAGCTCTACAGACATAGCCTATATTAAAGCTCAAATGTCTAACATGGTTGTGCTATTTGAGACGAAATATCTAATGCAGGAATTGGCCTACCTACATTTTCGTTACTTTTGACAAATAGGCTATGAGTTACATTGCCCAAAGGACTAAATTAAAAATTATTATAGGAATTGTGAGTAGGCCTAGGCTAATAGTAAATTAATCCTGTTTATGTAAGTATAAGTAAAAATTTGTACACATAAAATAAAAAGTAGGCTGTGAACTATCTTGTTTTCAACTATGCAAGCAGCGGTAATGGCGTGCAAAGCAGGTAGACGTAGGGGTCCCATATTGTTAAATACTAGTTAGGCTACTCCAACTTGAAATTATCAAATGTTTAGACTATAGTTTTTAAGTTTATAGAAACCCTTAAAAATGTATAGGCCTACAAATACATTTGTTTACAATTTATGTATAGGCCTAGTAATTTATAGTAGCCTAAAATAAAACAGCGTTTGTCTGAAAAACAAATCTAGCCGTATATAACAATTAGACCTACGGTATTTATTAAGATGATGTTTTACAATAGGCCCTAATAAATTTATCAAGTTATGCCCTTTGAAAAACATGTTAGCCTCAGGCAATCTATTATTTAGTTTTGTCCAACCATAACCTCAAAAATATTGTTTAGCCTCTGTTTCTAATCATCAACTAAGTTATAAGCTAATTATTTAACTAAAACGTTTCATTTAGTGTGCAACTTAAATTTCCTGCTAAAGTAATTTAAACTTCTATCTGCGTAATAACATAAGTTTATTGTTTAATTTAGAACTAATTGAGCTTGAATTATTGTTCTACAGCCTATGAGTGATGGATGTCTACATTCTAGTTTGAGTATTCGCCTGTCTGTTTGTTATATGTTATTGTTAAAAGATTTGTTTTTTATTTTTCCTTAACGTCTTTAATTTATGCCAGTTAAACAAAGGCCTAAATTATGATGTTTGTGATAGCACCAAAAAGTAAAGTAGACTAATAAAATCAACGCGTTTTGATAAATTCAAAATTCTCAGCTTAAGTTACAAAATGATTACAAAATTAGGTCCTAATGGTAATTTTGAAACAATAGCTTTCACCAATGATGGAGTTTTTGTGTTGACAATTTAATTGTTTTCGTTTTAGGCCTACTACTTAAAATTTTCTAATACCAGGAAATTAAGATAAGTAGGCCTAACTATTTTGTTTCGTTTTATTTCACATTTTAGACAAACAAAATGGTACACGATGCGTCATTTTAAAATATAGGCCTACCTTAATAATAATTGTTCTACAATATAATTTAATAAAATTGTAAATCTTGATAGGACAAAAAGCACAGAACTAATTGAGCCATTGGCAGTCACAAAACACAATACATAGCCTATCTAACCTAAATATGATTTTTAACAAATCAATAAAATAAAGTTTAAAAGACCAAATTTAACATTTAAAATAAGTCAGTTTTAAAAATAACAAAATTATTTACAGCTGACCTAACATTAAATGGATTATAACCCCTCCATTGAAAAAATATTTCGGACTTTGTCTATATAAAAATACCTATCTTTTTATATCAACACCTATGCAAATGTTAAGCTACAATAAATTATCAATATATTGCTGACATTATCTTTGGTTGAATTGGGCACTGACACTTTATTTTATATTAGATGTAAGTGTAGTGTATCAAAGTAGGCCTATAGTGTTCCAAAGGCAGCACACGGGGTTTTAGTTCGCCACAGATATTTTGCCGTCGCCGTCATATCAACAGTGGCGCGAACGAGAGTATTAGAGCGCTCGCTGCTATTACAATCGATGGATTTTCCAACGTCTCCGCCGAAACAGTGGCGATTGTAACCAAATGCATGCCAATCTTCCTTATTTTTTTCGTAGAATACTCCTTCAGCCGCGTGTGCAGTTCGTCAAATGACAAAACCGACATTCTTAAATAATTAAAAAATGTTTCTTCTAGTTCCTCAAATCAGTGTAAAATGCTGTAAAATCTTCTCTTCTTTTATTTATTGATTGGATGAAAGAAAATAGGTATATTTTTTGCTTTCTTTTCAATTAGCGACGGAATAACAATAAAGCGAGAGTTGCTCTCTGTTCATGTCAATAACACATTAAAGAAATAATATATTACATAACACACTTCGTGATTAATTAACTAGACACTTCAGTTTAATGAATCCCAATGAGACTTAAGTACTTTTGGGAAGTCTAAAACGTGTTATTTAGCATCTTAATTTTAAAAATAAATCCCCCCTCCCGGTTGTTGTAACCCCCCCCCCCCCCCCATACGGTCGTCCTGGTTACGCCAATGGTCAAACATACAATTAAACGGAATGAACAACGAAATACTTCACGAAATTTAAAAACGTCCAGAAAAAACAAACAACACAAAATCAATAAACGAACAAAAACAACTAATATAGGTTAAAACAAATTGCCTCTTATTAAATAAATAGGCTATCCTAGGCTA
Source organism: Philaenus spumarius (assembly GCA_018207615.1). Taxonomy (NCBI): domain Eukaryota; kingdom Metazoa; phylum Arthropoda; class Insecta; order Hemiptera; family Aphrophoridae; genus Philaenus; species Philaenus spumarius. The sequence goes on from JAGFPH010000491.1 coordinate 360,097, forward strand.
TACACATGTTTCTGTGAAAATGAACTAAAGCCTCACATAGGCTACTAGGCTATAGGCTATATGATCAGTTCCATACAGGTTGCAGTTTTCTCGATTTTATAAAATCATACAGTACATTTTATAGATATAATTGTATGAAATAGTCTTACGTACACGTACAGTACGCATATTCTACAACTACAACATACACATAATAGGCCTATTCATTTTCATTGCAAAGTAGCCTTTGAATAATATAGGCCTATAAGTTATAGGCTACAATATGGACGAAATGTTTGTGGGTTAACGCAACCAAAAAATATAAATTTGAAACACTGAAGTTTGATACCCAACCACAAGTTTCGTAAATAACACTACACAAATAAACTGGTAGGCCTAAACATTTATTGATTTTGTATTCTAGTTCCCTGATGTAAGTTACATTTCGGTAACCAAGTTACCATCACCCGGTTCTTCCAAGGTGAAGAAGTTTATTCTAAAGTCATCATGAAAGTTACCAACACTATTGAAACAATGTAGGCCTAACAGAATAACCTAGGCCTAGCCTATGTATGGAACAAATATAACTAAAATTAGATTTCTTACTTACTGTATTTGTATAAGGATCCGACTATTTACGGCCCATATTAAAAAGCGGTTGCACTCAGATGTTACTTTTTGTTGTTTTGTACCGTTATCACAGTAACAAATACCCAACGATAATTTACAATTAATTTTGAAATACTAGTTCAATTTGTGAAACACTATTAAATTTTTTTTTTCGAAAGAGAAAAGGCAAAATTATTTAAATAAGTAATTGTTGATAATTTTAAATCGAGTTTTAAAGTTAACGATTTTGTTTTCTGAAATGAGAAATGACAGCGATGTCGATAGGCCTATGTTACTAGAGCGCTCGTTTACCTCAATAACTCCCGTGGTGCCTCGCGGCTAAGCAAATGCAAACAGATGACTTTAAAGGCTTAAATTATATTTTTATAAGTATCTTTAGAACTGCAAAACACAGACAGCTGAATTAAAAAAGCGTTGACTTGGATCCTGAAGACTTGCTCAGTAGTGACAGAGTTTTGATTAGGACGGAATCACTTTTATCGAATTTAAGTGATGTAATCGAAGTGATGATTGTATCGAAGTACGCACGCTGGTGGTGGAACGCATGTGCAGTAGGGCCAGAGTGTTTGAGTGAACGGCATGATTTTTGTATATAGGCTAATAGAGAGATGTGTAATAATGCTCAAATTATTTTCCGACATTGGTATTGAAAAGCTGTTAAGAAAATAAACGTAAGTATATTACTGTGTGAGAAATTGTATACAAGTTTTATTTTATCAAATTGAACGCTGTAATTTTTATTTCAGAATGGTCGTGTAAGGCTTATCAGACAACTCACTTATTCAAATGTTTGAAATTTTGAAAAAAATTTAGTAGGCTTTATTTTTATATAGCCTAAATTCAATATATAGGCTAAATTTATATATGCCTAATAAGTATCAGACCGACAATAGCTAGAGAACTGAAATTTTGCGTCGAGGTTCGGGTCTTATGTTAGGCGTATACACTAAAATAATATTTTAAAGTCTAACAACTGGTGTTAAAGTGTTAAATTTATTTGTTAGCTTTCAAAAAAGCAATAGGGCTACATACAAGTAGCCCAGTCGGTATAGGTTAAAACTACCAGTAATTTGCAATATGGTTGTTTTTTTATATAAGTACCTTAAAGTATGTACATTAACATAAAAAAAAGTTTACCAGTCTATCGATTTCCCAAAGTCGAAAAAAAATCGATTATCATTTTTTTTCTCGACTATCCTTAATATTTCGAGCTATGATGAAGATAGAGAAAAATAAAAAATACCACCGTGTAGGGGAGGTATTTTTTAATAAAAAAGGTCATATGTATTTATTTCCTCCGAGCAATGGTTTGTCTGGAAAAAAATTCGATAATGCAGGTATGTATTTTGCAGCAGGGGAAATCACTAAAAGGGGACATCTTATTCATATATGAAGCGTTGGCTCATTCTAAATTGGCCAAATTTTAATATATTGAATTGAAACTTGAGGTAGGAGTTAAAATATATATTTTAAACATTTATGCTGAGTCTCAGCTTGTTATCTTGAAAATGACCCGATCAAGGAGTCGATTTCGATTATCGACTTTAGGAGTACCGGACCCACGAACTAATTTCAATCTATTCCAGTTTCGTCAATTTTTGGAATATCAACACCAAATTTGTTTTACAAGTTGAGTACACCAGTATAAATATTCTTAGTAAGTATGAACGATTTTTTTCTTGTCATTTTTAAAAACGAGGCGCTTGAAAATAGTCTTCTGTTTTACCTATATCGTTTTAACTATAACACTTTTGGATTCAACGACTCCATTTTCGACATTTTTGAACATATCGATTTAAAAATTGGTACAGAAGTTACAAATACAATTGTTTTTTGCTATACTTATTTTAAAAACTATATTTCCAAAAATTACTAATCTGCAGCTGATCAACTCAAGCGTTTTGATGAAAAATCTAAAAAGGTCTAAAATTATACTTTTTTAATTTACTTGTGCTTTTAAAAGTAAATAATGAAAAAGGTTTATACTCCTTGAACTTGTTTGAATATATATATTTAACTTGTAAAAAAACTTTCAGGTTGATATTTTGAAAATTCTCTAAACTGGAGCCGATTAAAATTAGTTCGTGGGTCCGGTACTCCTAAAATCGAGAAACCCATTGATGAGTCAAGTGGCTCTAGATCGGGTCATTTTCAAGATAACAAGCTGAGACTCAGCATAAATGTTAAAAATATATATTTTAACTCCTATGTCAAGTTTCAATTCGATATATTAAAATTCGGCCAATTTAGAATGAGCCAACGCTTCATATATGAATGAGACTTCCCCTTTTAGTGATTTCCCTTGCTGCAAAATACATACCTGCATTATCGAATTTTTTCCAGACAAACAATTGCTCGGAGGAAATAAATACATATGACCTTTTTTATTAAAAAATACCTCCCCTACACGGTGGTATTTTTTATTTTTCTCTATCTTCATCATAGCTCGAAATATTAAGGATAATCGAAAAAAAAAATGATAATCGATTTTTTTTGTCGACTTTGGGAAATCGATAGACTGGTAAACTTTGTTTTATGTTAATCTACATACTTGAATGTTATTACTGAAATGAAATTACTGGAACTTTTGGTCTAAAATTACCTCTACCGACTGGCCTAAAGGTACGAATAAACATTATTCCAGGGTACTAATTTTATGGGTTTTGAGAATTTTAAATAAAATGCTTAAGTCCGAAGTCGATAGGACAAAGCGTTCTCGGGATACCACTTTTTTATTAGCTAAAAATTACGAGTTCGGTTATTTACTTTTTCGAAATAATTTATATTTAGGCCTACCTCGATTTCAGAGTGGAAAATTAGATTACTCTAGAATAGGCGTTAAAAAACAATCTTCCTATTATTAGTATTATAGCCTAAATAAAAACTTTACTTTCTGACATTCACGCAAAAACTCTGTCCATTGTGCACATGCGTCAGAATACATGTCACCACTACCTCAACCACCCCCTTACCCCGATCCAAGTGTAGATCTACTGTTATAATCAAAACTCTAAACCTACTGCCAATGAATCAGCACGAATGCCAACACTACCTCAACCACCCCCCCTACCCCGATCAAAGTGTAGACCTACTGTTGTAATCAAAACTCTAAACCTACTGCGAATGAATCGGCAAGAATGCCAACACTAGGCCTACCTCAACCACCCCCTTACCCAGATCCCAGTGTAGACCTACTGTTATAATCAAAACTCTAAACCTACTGCGAATGAATCAGCACG
>JAGFPH010000491.1:363954-377648 GCA_018207615.1 Philaenus spumarius
TAAACCTACTGCGAATGAATCAGCACGAATGCCAACACTACCTCAACCATCCTTCTCCGATCCAAGTGCCTTTGTCCTAATCAATCGTAATTTCCGTGAAAATATCAGAGTAACTTATACAATAAACTGTTTGCATTTGCTTCGCCGGAGGGGAAATCGACTGATTCCATAGCAATAAAACAACAAATATATTGTTAGCTCATGACAGCTGATTTTTAACATCCGAAATAAATATTGTTTTGGTGTTTGTATTTTATGAAATAAAATATGAATAATTTATTTTAAGATTAGGCCTAGAATAAAGTGAACAGTTTAAAAGACATGTAAACTATCTATAACACCTAGATATAGATGGTAATTTGAATATCTAAATGTACACCAGGGAACTAAAATAACATAACCAATACATTTTTACCAGTTTATTTGTGTAGTGTTATTTACCGAACTGGTTTTTGGGGCTTCAATGTTTCAAATTGTTTACATTCACCACAGTACTCATTGAACATCTACCAAAAAATATGAATAACAAATAAATAAAACATCACACATTTTTGCTGCATGACTAATGCTATATACCATGTGACCATAATAAAATAGAATTAACTTAGGCCTACAACTTAAACCTACGCTGAGCTTCTTCATTTGGATCTACAAGAATAGCATAATAGTAATTTTATTGATAGGTCTACTTGTATTCCAATTAATACAATAATACATTGACTTGTGATGGTACGTTTTGACGCTGTCAAGTTGTATTTGTTGAAAAACAGGGGTTTTAAGGGTAAATAGAAAAATGCCTGTTTTTTCGACAAACACAACATGACAGTTTCAAAACTTTTTTGAAGTAGGCCTATAGTCCCTGAATTTGACTGCATTTGGTTCAACATTTTATTCTTAATTTTGTTAATGAATCAAGGATTTGAAGTTGAGTTTGTGCTGCCGCCGCAGCCGCTCCGCCAGGTTTGAAATTATTTTAATCCATCAGAAAACTTAAATGGTGTCATTCCGGCTACACTATAGTCCGATTAAAAAACATCGAAGTACAGTAATATTATTCAGATGGCTGCCGCCCTTTCAGTAAACTTATAGTTAATTGGACTACGTTATACATCGCGTATAGTAGGGAGGGCGGCGGCGGCGATCGACGCTGAAAGCTGTATCTCCAAGAATTTTTTGCGAGAAAATTTGCTTTCTTCAAAATCTGCTGCCTCCAAAATTTTCCGCCGGGGGCACGTGCTCCCAGTGCCCCACCCCCGGATCCGGCTCTGCCTCAATGTAGGCTACTAGCTTACTTGATACTATGACCTACTCCGTTCCTATAGCCCGTTTACAGTTTAGTTGATAGCATGGGCCTTATGGATGCTTGCCGCGCTACTACTTGACCTAACTACATCGACTCCTATTCGCAACCACATTGAATTATGAATATCCTTATCTCAGTGTTTAATTCAAGATCTAAATTTCTTCATTTCAGTAACGTACCTCATGTTTAAGTAAACCCCATTACATATTCCTAATAACTAGTTTAAATGAGTTTGATGAGATTGTGATGTTTTCATGCGGGCAACTAGCGTAAGATCTCTATTTCAATAGCATGGACAATGCCTGCCCATGCTATCAACTAAACTGTAAACGGACAGTAGTAGGCCTAGATAGATACTTCGGGGTTTAACATATTCCCGACTTTCAATCCAAGTCTCTACCATTTCTTAACCTTAAAAAACAATAAAATAAAGCTTTTATGCCTAAAGTACGTTGTACAAGATGAGAATTTACCTTCGGGGCGTTGAGTGGCTTTAAGGTGCAACGGAGACATGCGCAGTTTGATTTTGTCATGCGCCGCAGTACTGGAGCCGTTGAATCGGCGTCAGCAGTCTAACGTCTGGTGCGTTGCGAATTACTCTTGCAGTTTAAATGTTTGTATTTATTTAAAATTTTAAAACTAATCCAAATTCATAGTCAATTGAAGGTGATCGACAAATGCAAAATGTTAGAAATCATGGCAAACATACCTGCTTGAGTGATTGAAACTTTATCCATTTCTCAACTAATTTATGAAAGTTAACCACCACCATAAACTAAAGTTAAAAATACACAAAAATCCAGAAAATTTTCTCAAATATGTTTAACTGGTTAGAAAATACACGTCACAAAATTGATAGTACAGTGAAGAGGGATTAACACAACTTATACAAAAAGAAACTTGTCAAATTGTTCATTACTCTCCCTGTAAGATGTGGTTTCAAGTCCTAGAGTGTCCACTTCAGGTGAAGTGGGGTGGAAATGGAGGGGGGGGGGGGCAAAACGCTATTGGAACAGTGTTTTCCAAATAGACCTAACTCGAAACCCATGAGGTATATCACATATTATTACCATTTGCAAACCTAAAGTGCATTAATTTCTGAATAAAAGTGTTTCACACATCTTTTTACTAAAGTCAGTGGCTGCTGAGATATGGAATGGGTGAGTTCCGCTTACTGTAAAATTGCTCAAACGAGCTGAATTTGTTTTAGGCGGAAATCCATAACTTACCAGTTAGAAGTTATTCGTCATAATTAAAAGAGGATGAGTTAATACTTATAGATAAATATAGTCTAATAACCGACATATCTATGTAGATATAGATGCTCCATTAGTGTTGTAAAACAAAGTATATTTCTGTATATTTACAATTCAAGTTCGAAAAAAACAATTATTTATTTATAATTAAATTAAATTAGTATTATGTGCAGTTACTCATTTACATTATCTACGAGATTATCTGTTATTATTGTTCAATTTTATTATCAATAGTAGATCGAAATCCTCAGGCTCCTCTTCCTTATGGAAGAAAATATCATCTTCGAAATTAAGATCTTCTGCGAGATCCTGCAGTCATATCCTCTACAGTGTGTGCACTTCGAAGTACTTCTTCAACACTCTCAGTGTCTAATGAATCCCTCAGTGCAAGTCCTAACAAACCTTGGATGTTGGTATAATTTTTTCCTCCCCCACTTTAGTGGATCTTTCTTCACCCCCATACCTTTGCTGCTCTTCGTGATAAACTTTAAGGGTGTGCAATACCAGGATGAAACAGTCCCATACAGTCCTCTTCAATAAAACATAACCTTTTTGTAATTTGCAAGAAATCGTTCTTGGACATTTAAATTATTATTCTTATTTGACAAAAATTTTAAATTATCAATTTTTATTAAAGATGTTTGTTTTTAAACAAGATAAAAGAAACACAAGATTTCCAGAAGAAAACAATAAACACCGGGACGAATTTTGTTACCTACTAATTATACATAGCAACTTTCTGTAAATTTAAATGTTGTTTGAACATGGCGGAAACCAAAATAAGGCTGTCATTAGTAAAAACGTAAGTGTATACAAGCGATATTCTTGTAGCTCTAGAGCGCCTTGCCAATGCAATATCATAGGCCAGACTTCTCAAGGCAGACTCCGCTCACTGAATTCGATGTATTTAATCGAACGGTATTGCACACCCAGTGAATGTTCTTTTGCTTCTGCGGAAGTGGTAGGAAGTACAGCTAACTAGAATTGTGAGTGTAGGACTAGGCCTACGTGGTGCTTTACAATAGTTTGTAAGAATAATTAGTGGAGTATAAACTATAAGCATTTTAAAATACAAATACAGACTTAAAACAAATATTTTTCAGAATTTGTGCGTGCGTTGGGGTTAGTAAATATTTTTAATTTGCTACGAAGCTCCTAGGCTGCTTGTATTTGTTTTTAAAAAGGAACGATTTTTCTTGTCCTGTAAAAAGACGAAACCTTATCGCAAGCTGTAAAAGCATAAACTATTAGGAAAAATCTTTCATTTCTCGAATTTCAAGTTTGAATGCAATGGATAATAATATGTCTTTACTAAACATAATCTACAAAATGATATTTAATATATAAAACAATCATAGCTCCTGACAATAGCCTACTCTTGGTCCAAATACCGTCAGAGGGGTTGCCATTACATATCATTACTTTACTCATAGGACAAAGAAAAAGACAAGAGAAAACTGAAAACATATTGATAGATTACAATTTTTACAATCAACTAAAAATTACTCTTTGTAGTCAGTAGGAAGAAAGAAAACCACCAATATCAGAAAGAAGAAAAAATAAATAATAATATTAAAAATGTATAACTTAAAAATTAAACTCTTTGGTTAAACTCAACATAAATGCACAGGCTTTGTTGCAAAATTTAATTATTTTAGTCCAGTGTCTTCCATGCAAGTGATTTAACAATTCTTGTTCATACAACACATCCCTTCCAAAATTTTGGCATCCAAACTCTTTGAGTGTGGGACACGCAGCAAGGAAATGTCGGATGTCTTCCTCTCCATTGACGTTGCACTGGATTTTTCTTGCTAATTATTTTCAAGGTACCGCATCATCTAAATAAGTTATCGGGTAGAGCATGGATGATCAATAGAAACAGTAAATCTGTGTCGTCACCATTTATTATTGCTTATATCACTTTTTCAGATTATTTGATTGCAATTGACACTGTCACAATACCAACTAAAACGGCATCTCTCGAGGTCAGAAGAGATATTAACTATTAGCGGAAAGGAATTCTCTTTGCCTGAGGTGACGTGAATTATGTCTTCTACTTACACATTAACAGGAAAAGCAGCAGAAGAACATTCACTTACCTACAGTTTATCAATAAGTTTTTCTTCCACAAGGAAGATGGCCTAATGATAACGGTTCGAGTATCGAGTACTAGTGATTGTACGATGTATGAGTAATAGCGCCTGCGATGGTTTCAGCATCAAGTCCGTGTTGAATGGCTGAAAACCAAGAGACTCTTCTTTTAATTGATTTCTCTTTCCTAACATAAAACCGAACTCTATGCGATAGTGCCAAGTTTTATCTGTCATTAAAGAAAGTATTGTATTGCCTTTGATATTGTTTATAAGATAATTTAAAATACTGTAGCCCATGTATTTTTAAAACTCAAGTAGTACTTCATAAAATATCTCCGTTGCATTTCTTAGGAGAATTCATAATAGTTTTATCTTTTCAAAATCTTCTGCCCCATGGTTTGCCATGTGCGAAAAATCTGTAATTTTTCTAAACGTTGAATATAATAAAGAAACATTTTCATAAATTTGAAGAATTAAGAACAAAGTTGATTAGCCTATATATTGCAAGAGTGGATTTGCCCTTTGATGGTGCTGACAAATTGTTGGTCTCTTGTAGAGACCAAAATATAAAAAGAATATTAAAAAAATGTCAGTACTTAATTATCAAATTGAAAATTAATCTACCAAACTCTTAGACTTGTACAGCAATGAGCAAACTAAGCCCACACACGAAAAGAAGCCTCGAGGCGGTTAGCGCTGGAACGGGACTGATCGCCAGGATTGCCATCCACTTGTTACGTCACAGAAAACTGAAAATTCCATTCGTGCTTCTAGCTTTAGATTAATTGCATTATTTTAAAAATAGCTTTCAAAGCTAAGTTATTTAATATAAATGATATTATTTCACTTTTCCATTTTTCTATACAATCTTTAATATTTAATATTGTTTGGTGGGTGGGGGGGGGGGGGGGAGAGCCCCTCTCTGAAACTGCAGTGCAAGAAAGTATGCTGTCTCCTGTCACCTTTAATTGTAATAATTTCTTAATATAATATGTTTTTGAAGTAATGGAAATCAATGAAAATAATTCCCATCACGCATTTGGACCGCTGACGTGAGTTGAGCGAATTTCCAAACTTAAGTTTATATGTTTTAGGGTTTCAACCATTTGTGAAATTGGTCTATTCACGAAGGCGCCGAATAGCTGCCTGCTTGTACGAAATATATTAGTAGAATTTGTTTGTACATCAGCCTCCTGTCCTGCCTCACGCGCTGATACGTTCCGCTCATAGCGTAAACACTCGGATTATGGACTGCTTAGATTCGCTCGCAGCGACAAACTCGCTTTTAATGGTACTTTTAGGGTAATGCTTTGGTATTTTACTTTTTGAACGATTTTAATAGAACCAGACTAGCTATTTGGTCATGTAAAAAAACGAAATATACAAAATATTAACCTATATATATATATATTTTTTTTTTTGGACCCCAAAAATTTTATTCTAGTACGAAAAATTAAAAAATGTTTTTACTTCCGGTCAAAAACGTGCTTCCGGTTGTTAGATTTTTTCGGCTAGCGAACTCGTCTGAGAGAGTTAGACAACCTACGTGTGTACCAAATTTGAATCAAATCGGCTTAAAATGCGTCCGTTAAAGTGCGAACACATAATAACATATATAGGCCTATATATAAAAATTTTAATGACACACAAAACGAGTTCTGGGGATCATGATCGGCGCTCATTGACTACTCCTGACCTTATTTCTCACCATAAGAGTCACTGTAATAGCTCATGTTTCCTATGGAAATTCGCCAATAACAATACGGGCATATTTACTTGCATTCTAATTTCGTGAATGAAAGCCGAGAAATAGGTTTAATGTAGACCTACTTCTTGTTGTTAAGCTTTGTCGTAATTTAAAAGGAGCTTCACCGGTGTAATTATTGTTAACATTGCCTTTCTTTTATGTCTATTCTAAGAAATACGATTTCAAAAAACATATCACTTCTTATACAACTTTACTTTTGTTTTGCCATTAAAGCTCTGGTTCAGCGAAGCTTTAATTCATAGTTTTTTGTAAAGGTTGTACTTTGGTAATTTTTGTTCTCGGTTTCTTTGTAAGTACACTCAAAAACTTCTTATCCGATACACACAAAAGTTTTAACGATGCGATGTGAGAATCTTTTACAACGATCTCGGAATTGAATATTCGTTAAATAAAAATATGTATACATTTGATCTATTATAAAATTAATTGTATTAAATTAGAAGGAGGTTTATAAAGCTTTAGAAAGAACCGAATTACTTTACAATGGATTTCCGCCCACTGTGGTGTTATTGGGAACGAAGTGGGTGATGCGACTGCAAAGTCTGTGAACTTACCTCAGCAATATTCGCTAGTATAAGGACGGTGGACAGCAAGATGGAGAGAACAGACTTCTGGTCGTACCTTGTTTAGCTTACGACCAGAACCAATCTCTCCGGACATGTCCAGTGTGCCCTGCACTGACGGCACTGTGGCGTCGTTTGCAGCCAAAGCAAGAACGCGACATGTCATAGTATCTTCACTGATTTTACCTGTGTGACTGAATGCGGAGAAACTGAAGAAACTACGAGGTGTGATAAACAGATCGGTTAATGTTTTTTTTATAGCAGAAACTGCTGACGCTGCAACCATTTCATCTAATATGTTCGATAGCCTGATCTGTTGAGGCAGGCAGTGTCAAGTTTGATCACGTTCTGACTTGTCAGTCAGCTTCCAGAGCCCCTAGAGTGAGGTCGTGTTTACCTTGTCTGTCGTGCATAATGGATTTCGAACAACGCATTAACATAAGTTTTGTTTCAAGTTGCAAAAAAGTGCCAAAGAAGTTCATCAAATGTTAAAATCAGTGTATGGCGATAATGTGGTAACTCTGAAGACTGTTTACAAGTGGTATGAGCGATTTAAAAAATAAAACGAGTCGGCTGAAGACGAGGAACGGTCGGGACGTCCTTCGACCTTAAAAACAGATGAAAACGTGCCAAAAGTGGCCAAACTTGTTCGTTCAAACAGGCGAATGACTATTCGAGAGATTACCGAAGAACTCAACATCTCGTACGTACGGTCCATGTACAGCATTTTAACCGATAATTTGCAAATGATACGAGTGAATGCAAAATTTCTTCCCAGACTTTTAACTGACGAACAGAAGGAAAATCGTGTCTCAGTTTGCACGGAATTGAAATATCGCCTTCATGCAGATCCGTTTTATGGCCAAAATTGTAACTGGAGATGAAAGTTGGGTCTATGGCTATGCAACTCAGAGTTCTCAATGAAACCAGTAATTCCCCTGTTATAAAAGACAAAGTCGAATATCGAGGTTATGCTCATTGTTATTTTCGATAGTGTGATCTGAGTTCGTTCAAAAGGGAACAACTGTAAACTTTGATTTTACAAGGGGTTACTGGAACGTTTGCTAAACGATGTGCGAAGAAACAGACTAGAGAATGGCCCAATGACTTCATTCTCATACACAACAACGCGCCGTGACACAAGACGCTTTTGATTCACTAGTTTTTTGCTCGGAAAAGTATTGCTGTAGGACCCGTCTTACTTACCAGATTTAGCACCATGCGACTTCTGCCTCTTCTCAATTATAAAAAACGTGCAAAAGGAAAACGTTTTGATACCATTCCCGACATTAAAATGACCACGACCCATCAGCTAAAAGCCCTTCGTAAAGACCCTTCCAGAAATGCTTCCAGTCATGTATTCAACGTTGGGACAAGTGCGTAGTTAGCCAAGAACAGTACTTTGAAGGAGATTAATTCAAATTCTATGTAAGCTGATTGCTTTGTTAGTAATTCAATTATTCATAGTATTTTCTGATCACCACCCGTATAGCACCAAACCCTGCCCAGAGAAACTTTAAGAACAGTTATCAACGGGAGGAAATCTCTGGTCGGCAATGTTGATGTTTAATATAGGTCTACATCGGGTTATCGGCGCTAGAAACTGTCGGGGAAACTGTAACAGTAGTAGAAAAGTCAATAGTACATGTTTTTATGTTTAAAATTGCCATTCTTGAAAGTAAACCCATTACTTTGGAGGCGCAGAAGATTGTTCAATAGACAAAAAAAGGTTTTATTCTAAACATTTGTTTTACTTATAAAAAGGAAATATCTTGGAGCTTTTTTGGAAGTAGTTTATAACCTTTAGTTTTCCGTCTGTCGTACGTTCTTATAGGTCTACCGTATAATTCTAATTATGTTTTTAAGTAATTCAACTGAATATATATTTTTTTGTTTTCTTGGAGATTGTTTGCTGGTTAACGTCTATAATAACAGTTCACAATGTATTGTTCAAGCATTAACACATTGTTTATCTTGCTGAACGGTAGAAATAGAAGGGGTATCCATAGTTAAATATCTTAGCATTGTGTTTGACGATGTAGTTGGAAGATATATATTAAACTAGTAAATACTGAATTGTTAAAAAGGCAGAAATGTATACAAGCCGCTGGGGCAAGTCAATACCATGCCTTATACAGAGAGGTAGACTTTGACCTTGGCGATAAAACTTATTTAAGAGATGAATTTAGTTCAAAATTAATTGGATGGGTTTTTAAGTGTAGGGGAGATTTGCTTCACTTAAATTATAAGCCTTGGGTCAAGGAACAAAGTTATAATTGCTCTCTTTGTAATTTAAATCAGTTCGAGGACACATACCATTTTATCGGAAAATGTCCAGTTTTAAAGGATTTTAGATTTAGGTGGTTTAAAAAGCACGAGCTAAGTAAGGAAGAGGTTTTAAAGTATTTGAATGGGCACGATTGGGTGCGGCTTGCAAAATTCTCTCAACAAGTATGGCAATACAGATGGGCTTTAATTCAAGAATTTAATTTCTAATTATTATCGTTAATGGAATACATTTTAAAGATATTTTGCCGTTTTTTAATTTAATAAATATGTGTATATTAGTAGTCCAGATTTGTTTTTTGAATACATGTTTTCTAAAGTTATTTGTTATTTTTAAGATCAGCAAATTCGTAATGTGTTAAGTTTCTTTGATGTAAAGTGTGTTTTTGTGTTTGAAATTACTACCCAACCAAGCAGACAGCTTAATCAAGCTATTCTTTTGCAATGCAAATGTGCAGAATATTGTGTTACTATATTTTTTGTTGCAAAATAAAGAATTTTTCATTTCATTTCATTTCATACTGAATTGTTAGGTGTTATGCGATATTTAACACTCCTTGTCCTAGGACAGTATGTAAACGTTTTTACAAAAAATGCGAGGAATGCTTACTACGTATTTTAAGCATATTCGTCAATTTTAATACGTCTCTAGCAGTGATATGAGATCCTCGACATATACTGTATGTAGTACCATAACTTCCACTAGATCGTGCTTGAGTTACTGAGTTATATCCAACCTCATTTATTAACTTACTTATAAATTAGCATTTGGAGGGATAAAACATGAATGATTAGCGGCTTCAATCACGGCGAAATAAATGCTAGGATTCAAACAATAAATTGATTGATTAGGACAGAAATATGTATCTAAAAATCGATATAAACACTAAAACAATTATGAACTATAGTTGTGGACAGAGTAACTCTGAACCAGGAAAAGGCTAGCGTCTAACGGATGCATAGAACTAAACATATGCATGTGTTTAGTTCTATGAACGGATGTGCAGCGATCCTGGTTCAGAGCTACGCTGTCCACAACTGTAGGAGGGGGTGCAGGGACCTGAGGAGAAGATACACGAACAGAGGCACTTGTGTAGGTGCAGGACCTGGATCCTGACGCATGCGCAGTAGAGCTAGAGAAAAAGGGCTGTAACTCCTTGCCTATTTTTAACAGATTTAAAATAAGTGTACTATTCTGCTATGCACATATATACCAAATGTCTTATAAGTAAATAATGAGCTGGACTTGTGAGAACAATATAGATGAAATAAAACAATAACACAAAATCTCACAACAAATACGTTTAATAAATCAAACGCGTTTCAACGACAAAGTCGCCATCATCAGTGATAAAGCTACAAAAGCCAAACTACAACTCTCTAGCTCTACTGCGCATGCGTCAGGATCCAGGTCCTGCACCTACACAAGTGCCTCTGTTCGTGTATCTTCTCCTACAAAAGCCAAACTACAACCCCTTTGAGTTGTAGTTTGGCTTTTGTAGCTTTATCACTGAGGATGGCGACTTTGTCGTTGAAACGCGTTTGATTTATTAAACGTATTTGTTGTGAGATTTTGTTTTATTGTTTTATTTCATACAAATGTCTTATGTTAAGCTCGGCAGACCCAGCCACCATCTTGAATTTCAATTGCCATAAGAGCAATGTTAAACGCGAAACAAGATTACTTGAGTAATAATGATCAGGAAATTATGATGAATATGTAATTTTAAAGGTTAGGATAGTCGGAATGTGGATATCACTGAGGTTAAAAAAAATTGTTCTTAACTAAATTTGTTCTTTGACTTTACTCAAAATCAAAGTTTGCGATTTTTTTCTTATTCAATAACGCAAATATCAAAACTGTAAGAAGCTCACCACATTCGAAGTTTATTTACCTATCAAATAAAAGTATTTAAAAAAATTTGAATAATTTATTACGAAAAAATCTTTGTGGAACCATTATTGCACCGAATTTGTGTTCCTACTCGAGTGTGTAACCTGCATTCTGGTGGTTATCACATCAACTTGTTGATTGCGGAGGAATATTGGAAAAATAATATATCCGTTAATTTTGAATGTGTGAGCGAAAGCTGTGTTTAATAACACATACTCACATACATTGTCACGCATTTGTATTTCAGTACGTTTACAGTCAAGGTTACGACTGTAACCCTCTAGTTTCCGTCTTCATGAAGCTGCCCTATATTTTCTAGCGGAAGAATGAAACGCACTCAAACTCATTGCTGGTAGGATGTAGCTCCACTACTTGGAGAGCAACGCTCAACTCAGTCGTATTTTTTACTCCTGCCGAGCCTTAAGCGGGATATCGTGCTTTACAACTTTACTGTATCAAACATCATTGTGATACTTTTCCGTTCCATAGAAAATGGGCTGTCAGACAAGGCTAATGAGCGATTCTATGAGGTTCGAATTTTTCTTTGTAAAGTACGGAACCTTAAAAATCACGACTGTCAGAGTAAAAGCACCGAACTTTAATGTTTTACGGTTATTATATAGACTAATTGCAGTCGACTATTAAAGTACAAGTTCTTCGTTCGGCTGCAGTTATGACTACAGTAGGCCTTGGCTTCGGTACACGACTTGTCCGTTGATAATAACACACATAGTATCGTACAGTTACACACAATAAACTCTAGTCTAACTATAACAGGACAAGTCGGTTGTTACCGAGGTAACAAACAATGTGATGAGGATAAGGTAACAACAGTAATAAACCGCACGGTAGCATCATAACACGGCAGGCTATAGACTACAAGCAACCGTACACGCTGACATTATAACCTCAAACTATACTATGCCGATAAGCAATCCCTCGTCGATAATGTAGAGCAGTGGTAAACTTCCGTTTATTACGGTCCTTCTCCGTTACAAAATTGTCTTTTGGTGCAGGCTCTTGTGCACCTCCACCATATTATATCGATATTAAGCCCAAGAACAGAAAAAAATATTTAAACTTTGACCACATGACTTAATAGTTTTAAGACAAATTGTACTAGTGCCTTGTATACGTTAAATATCAAACTTAATTTAATACACCAAAATTTACTACATTAGCTACTGGTTTCTTCAATAATGTAAAATAAAATATAGCCTATAATACCTGCAAGGTAAACAAAAACAGTAAGAAACGTTAGAATTGAAAGATTCTATATAAAACGTATGAAAAAGCAAAAGTCTATCTATTATGAATTTCCTGCAATTAAACAGGTGTTACCAATTTGACAAAAACTGCTGATATTATTTCGTTCGCCAACTAAACCGTTAATTATACCCCAAAATTATAAGCAATTTTTCAAATGAGTTATTCTTTAAAACTTCTGGAAGAGCATACGCCCATCTATTATAGAAGTTAAGTAGTTGAATAATCGCTTGAAATTTAACAAAAACTGATGTTCTTTTATTATGTTGGTTAAAATCTCAAAAATGAATAAAAATAGTAAGCAAGTTTTTAAAATGAGAAAATAGTTATAAGTGCTGTTTTTATTGTGTTGAAGATAAATACAAATAGTGCGACAGTTAAAAAAGTTCAAGAATACATAAAACATCCGTAACTTGTATGTCTATTTCGCTTTATGTAATAACACGAGTGATGCAGGTTAGTATTGCGTTCGCTGTCTAATCCATCGAAAATAAATATAAAATGTGACATAATTTAAAAATTGCAAAAATACGTACAAAATCCGCAAATCATAGGTATGTCTATAATTAAACAATGTCTATAATTAAACAAAAGTGATGCAGGTTTGACAAAAGTGTTGTTTTTACTGCTTCCGCTGCCTAAACCGTCAAAGATAAATAAAAAAGTGATATAATTTAAAAAATTGCAAGAATACATTAAACATCCGCAAATCGTAGGTAGCAATACAATGTTGAAAATGAAAGATTATATAAACAGTTTAAAAATCATTTGTCTATCTATTAAGGGTTACACAAAATTGAACGAGTGAGGCATATTTTCCAAAACTGCTTTTTTTATTGCGTTTGCTGGCTAGACCATTAAAGATAAATACAAATTTTAATAAAATATTGAGAATGAAAGATTATATAAACAGTCCACAGATCTTATATATTACATACTTATAATTAAATAAATACCTTATTTATATATAACTGCTCGCAGTCCAGTAATCGTTTTTTTTTAATCGGTGATGACCGTTTCGCCTATTTCATTCAGGCATTGTCAAACCGAAACTTTTATGTTATAGCATTTAATTTAAATGCTCGTCACTTTAAAATTACACAAAAACACACAACACAACACATCACAACACTTTGAAACACAAAAACTACATTTAAAATAATCGCAATGTTAATTATGTCATATAACATGGACACACGTGTTCACTGGTTCATTGCTTAGAGTACTGACTAAGCAATGAACCAGTGAACACGTGTGTCCATGTT
>JAGFPH010000491.1:383295-396854 GCA_018207615.1 Philaenus spumarius
AGAAAGTAGGGCAGTTTGTATGTCGCCGACACCCCGGCCTGTACCTTGTTTTTATAATTGGACCTTGTAGGGCAGTTTTTATATTAGAAATGACCCAAAAAAAGTGGGGCAGTTTGTACGTAGCCGTTAAAATAAGGTAAGCAATAAATGGAATTTCGGGATAAAATTAAAAAAATATATATAAACACACGCTGAGGTGTTTGAGCTAAACATAGCCTATACTTTACACAAAGACTATAATAGCGGATCCCTACTTATGTGAAAATTTATGAAAAAAGTGGTAAACTCATTTTAGGTTTACCAAACTACCTAATTATTTATAGCCCAGTCAATAAAGGTTTTTTGTCGTAACAAATTAGGGGAAAGCTGCATTTTTTTATATATGATAGACCCTTATGAGACATGTATTTTCTTAAAAGTCCCCGCCTCTCCCCCTTGTGCTCCCCCCTCCACCCCCCTTGAAGTTTACAAATGCAGAGCTTCTTAAGATTGCTTACAAGTTCGTTAATACTCATCGTAGCGAATTAATTGTTTGTACATTTGTTCCTTGATCCATATTACACATATTTTGTTCTTATAAATTTTCCGATAAAGTTAATATTAAAGGACCTATTAAACAAACAACACCAAAAAAATGATTTCTCAAGGCATATACATTTACTTTATTAACTATATTTTTTAAATTATTTAAAATACACAAAAATGTTTTAAATAAAACTTGTAGTATGTATCTTTAGCTTTAATATTATGTGGATAATTACTTGTTTAACTTAATCGCTTGCTCTTGGGACGTCGTCAAAGAGAGCGCTTGCACGCCGCTCCAGTGGTCAGACGCAGGTTTTTTAACCGCTTCGCATGGATATATTATGTACAATGGATATTGCAATATAATTTTGGTAAATGTGTGAGTATAAATACTGTTTGTATATAATGTATTGTAAGTTTAGGTTTAGTTTGTAAGTATATTAGGTTTTTGTATTTCATTTATATAGGCCTATATAATTTATTGGTTATCCCTTTAATTCAAATAATTTCAATAACAAATGTATTGGAAGTTTAATACTTGTATTTTAGCTATTTATAGTTTCATTTTTACTTAGTATGCTTTTTCAAAAACAAAACACCTTCAATAAGTCAACACGCAAATTTTATTTCGAATACCAGTTTTGGTTCGGGGGGGCTAACCCTACTCTATTGAATAAAATAAATAGGGCTTTCCGTTATCCACCACCTATGGAACCGCCGGTTCCGGATTGACTTAAACCGGCAGCTGCCACATTTCCATGTGCAAAAGAAAAGGATTACAAAATATATGTTACATGACAGCATCACGGACCTCCCACCCACCCCGAATGTATGTACAAGTCTTAAGTAGGCTCAAGTACAAATAATTAGGCTGTTTATGTTACACTATAGCGATATTCTAAATAATAACATTATTCGCAATAGTTATTTTCGTCTTTATATTGATTTTTTATTGATATTAATATTTACAACTTGCAAATCACTGTAATAACAAATCAAGTGGTAATTTCTACTGCATGGTGATTTAAATCTAAAAACAATCTTCTGTTTCTTCATCTATTTTAGGGGAATTACAACACGATAAGCCATTACAGTTTTCACACATAGCGAACAATTTAACCCTGATTTCAAGCATACTACAGTTGTTTTCACACGGCGTCTTACAACTGCAATAGGTAATCTGGAGCAAAAGTCTTTGAGCTAGGAATAGGCCTTAGAGCCTTCTTTGTTCCGTCGTTACATTTTACATTTTCGTTCTTCCATCCACAGTTCGTAAGCTGAAGGTTGTTGCCAATCTGAACTTGAACCTGTAGATAAACTCTCAATAATAAATGTTGGTGAGCTGCTTCTGACGTTGGAGGTTATTTCACTACGTCAAAGTTGGATTTAAGCGTTGATATGGTTTAATATGGATCAAGGAACAAATGTACAAAAAATTAATTCGCTACGATGAGTATTAATGAACTTGTAAGCAATCTTAAGAAGCTCTGCAATTGTAAACTTCAAGGGGGGATGGAAGGGGAAGCACAAGGGGGAGAGGTGGGGACTTTTGAGAAAATACATGTCTCATAAGGGTCTATCACATATAAAAAATTCAGCTTTCCCCTAATTTGTTGCGACAAATGGCGATTTTCGGCCTTTATTAACTGGACTATTGGTATGTTTGAGAGCCATCCTTTCACTGATCTCCGCCACCCACCAATGCATATTTTTTTCCCGCCATGGTTACTGTTATTTGAATATGGTTAACTCTTAATTGACTTAATGATGTTGCTAATATCATTTGTGTAATAATTTCGATACGGCTGATATACGGAAATCTTGGCGAGCTGGTCTAACTCAAACATCTCTGGTTTCAGTTACACAAGATTAATTACAAAAGAATTGCATTACACACATTTTGTTGTTGAAAGAATAGACATTGTCGCTTCGGAACGGATGGAATCATCAATCCCAGTCGTCAAGTTAACCTTTTAAAGAAAGCGACTCCATAACTTTGACGAAAGTATACAAAAAATTAAGTTAAACGTGTTTAAATTTACAGTCTTTTAAAATGGATCACTTCTCTTCCACATCTCTTGTAAAATAAATAGAGTTCACAGTTTTCAATACCGGTCACTCTAGTTTTGAAGACTAGGCTACTCCATATTCTACTTTGAACAATAGACATACTGGTTCTTATAATCTCGCGTTGTATCTTATTAGGAAATAGCATAGTATGTAAGATGTAAGTAAATTGGAAAGAGTACGGATGTTGTTTACTAGGAATACGTTATATCGGTGAACATAAATCGGTTGACGCTTGCAGCTATGTTCAATAAGTAAATGTACAATTCGTTAATCAGCTGTGACTAATCACCTCCAGCGGTTTTATTGTACATCACATTGTTGTAATAACATACCCAAAATATCTGCCATCGAGGCTATTTTCATATCCGTGTACAGGTAGCTTTGAAAGATGAATAGAAGATGTACTGATAGAGTAAATCTTGAACACAGAATCTCACAACTAAACGCTTTTCAAATGCAAAGTCGCCATATTTAGTGATGCACGAGCTACAATACTCAAACTATAACTATAGCCTATAGTTTATCAAACTACAATGAGTTATTGTTTGTATTATTGAGCTCATGCATCACTGAAGATGGTAACTTTGTCGTTGAAACGCTTTTGAGTTAATAAACGTTCTAGTTGTGAGATTCTGTATTCAAGTTTTATTCTATCAATACATCTTCTCACAAGTGAAGCTAAATATTTACTTAGAAGACTTCCTGCAGAAGAACGAGTAATTTTATTCAAAGCTTGGTGGAAAAGCAACAATAGTTAGTCAATTACGTAATTGATTTATTTGTCAAAACGCTTTTAAGACTGTTTATCACCATCAAGGCAAGGTATTCAAAAATTGAACAAGAAATTAAAGCAACTTGATCAGCAGCCGGTCGTCCTTTCCGTGCCAGTTTCTGTAATAAAAAAAAAAAAAAAAAAAAAAATGGAGGTTGTATCTCAGTACTTTTTACAGTCAGATACAAAGTCTACAAAAAGCGTATCTGGGGTATGACTTATCTATTGCGCGTTCACAGTTTAGTTGATAGGATGGGCAGGCATTGCCCATGCTATTCAAACGGAGATCTTACGCTAGTAGCCAGCATAAAAACACCACAACCTCATAAAACTCATTTAAACTAGTTATTAGGAATATGTAATGGGGTTTACTTAAACATGAGGTACGTTACTGAAATAAAGAAATTTTTATCTTGAATTAAACACTGAGGTAAGGATATTCATAATTCAATGTGGTTGTGAATAGGAGCCGATGTAGTTAGGTTAGGTAGTAGCACGTCAAGCCTCCATAAGGCCAATGCTATCAACTAAACTGTAAACGCGCAATAGAACAAGTCTACGAAAATATAGGAAAAACTGAAACCATATAGGCCTATAGGTATAATTTTCACCAAGCCTTAAATGAAGACTAAAATGTTTCTTCAGATACTTTAAACGACTATCAAATCAGTTGTTTAGAAGAGGTTCCCCAATCGATTTGGATTGGTTTGTTACGGAGGCAGTTTAGTTTACAACTTTAGACTGTGTTATCACTTTGCTGTTTTATGTGAATAAAATTGATATATACAATTTTGAATAAACTCTTGAACAAAAAGCTAATGTAATTTTTACTCAGATCATTACTAGAGCGGAATCTTCATTCTTTTTTGAAAACTAGGTTTCTTATCTTCTTTATCGTAGGCCGTGTTGCATACAGGTGTATTTCTAACCAACTTTAAATAATGGAACAGGTTATTAATTCGACCCGTATATAAAACAAAATTGTTCAAAGATTATTCCAATGGTCCGCCCCATCGATGTATATTATTTCTTTCTCCATTGTGTTCGGAATAATGCTCGGCGGTCCTACAAAGTCTTGGCAGAATTCTGTTTAGTAGTTGAGATTTAAGGCTCATCAGGAGTGAAATGATATTTTCTGAGTTGATTACAGCCCTCCAAGTAGCAGAGCTCTATACTACTAATTTTTCGTTTGAGTAGCTCTTCATTCTTCCGCTTGCAAATATAGGGCAATTTCATAAAGGCGGGTCTCCCAAAAGTCAATATTAAGTTCCAGTAGGCTACCATTATTTAAACGATATGCCGAAAAACGTACAGCCCTACATTTTATTAAACACAGATCTGTCACACATATTGGTATATTGTTTTTTTCTAGTATTCCTCCGCGATGAAGTTAATGTGATAACCACCAGAGTGCAGAGTAAACACTCGAGTAGGAACACAAATTCGGCGCGGACATGCTTCCACAATAAAGCAGATTTTATCCCATGAATAGTCCAAATTTGTTGAAATCACTTTTACGAGAAAGGTACTTAAATTTTTAAGGTGGAAATCTTTTAACACTTTTGATGTTTGTATTATAGAAAAAGAAAACAAATTAAAACTTTGATTTTGAGATAATTCAAAGATCAAATTTAGATCAAACAAATATACAAAACTAAAAACAACACCACATTTGGACAGTCAAAACCTTTAAAATGAGATATTCAGAATAATTTTCTGATCACTATTACTCGAGTAATCTTGTTACGCGTTATCACTGTTCTTATAAGGGCGTTGAAATCTAAACTGGCCTTTAGGTCTGCCGAGCCTTAAATGGATATGCTCGGTCGATATATTTTTGACCGAGCGAAGCGAAGTCTCCGTTTTAACTCGACCGTTCGGCATTTCGTCTGTGTGTCTGTCTATCTCGCGATTATGGCCAAACGATTGGACCGATTTTAATGATTTTTTGCATGAATGTTCCTTATTCCTAGGCCAAGCAATGTATGTATAAGGTTTTTCCATTTTAATTTTTTAACCCCTTAAATAAAATAAAAATGGCGGCCGGACCGTCTCTCTCAATGTAAGCTTTTTTCCAAAGCCAGTTTGTGGCTTAACCGTAAGTCGAATTTAAAAACTAATAGCATTTAACTAGTAGAAAATTATATTTTCAACAAAATTGTATTCTTGTTTTTTTTCCGTATCTCTAACGGTAAGCTCACAAAATGGCCGTAAACTTCAAATTTGTTAAAAATCGTCCAAGTTTTTGTATTTCAACCATGTTTTTATACGTTTATTCTAAACCAATTTAAAAGTGTTCCATAGCTTTTTTGTAGATAAAGGTTCAAAGAATTCATATATGCCAGTAAAAAAATGATTGAAGTAAAATTAACAAAGTTATTAGCTCAAGAAACAAGCATGTTCAGTAACGAAAGGAAAAAGTTCAACTTTAGGCCTACATAAAAAGTAGTAAAAATGTTTTGTTATTTTTTTTCATAAATGTAAAAAAGTTTCGTAATTTAATTCTAAATAGAACTATATAAAAATATTTCAAATTTCTTACTTTGAAAACACCAGTTTTTATGTTCTTACTACAAGACTGCTAACAAAACTAGGCCTGTTTTGAATAGTAATTTAGGAATATATCCTTTAATATTAATTATAAGTAATTTTTTTTACTCACGTCGGTGATCCTTGTCGGGTTTTCTCTATCTAAAAAACAATTCCAATTTTGGACTTATCAGTCCATCATCAGGTTATATATAAAAACACTACGAACACAAAATAACATACAAACAACACATATTCACTCCGCTTGGAGATCGTAAAAGTTCAATGCGCACTGTCGTATCGCGAACATAGACGTGCACGTCGTTTGGTAAATTAGCATCCTAATTTTGCGGGAATTGCAAAATAATGTTTCACTGGCCAAACCTTCTGCTTACTTCCTTACTGGCACACTATTTTCAACCTAAGCTCAAAACCACATTTGTTATTTCAACGAGCGAGGTCTACTGTTCACAGAACTACTAGTATATTGAAATGTCTTGTAAGTCTGTGTAAATCGTTGTCACTATTCAAGTATATAATTTTAACAGAAATCGGATCAGTAGTTTTTAAAACTACGAAGTGGTGAAACAACTTGTAAACGATGTATTACAACTGATTATTTGACTGCTACAAGTAACAATCAGGTGAATATAAAATAATTTCAAAAAATGCTGTTATTTTGAATTAAATTCCTTCTGGGTCTTTTTGCTAGCTGTTTACTTTGATCAAATTACCGTTAATTTTGTCAGTTAATATGTCTCACTTAAGTGTTCAAGATCACATCTATAGAGTAAAACAGTATTTAAGTTGTGCTCTGTCTGAAACAATGAGCTGTTTTTAGCAGCTGTAATTAACAAATTTGTTTTTTATATAGCTTACCTTCTACGAAAACCATAATTTCACGAATAAAAATGTTTTGAGAAACTAGTCTCCCAAGCACGATAGGTGCATAGTAGTTGTACAAGGGTATTGACGCCCTTCGGGGGTTCCAAATCACAAATACATAACATTTAATACACATAAAATAATATATTTTCCAGATTACATACACGTCACTTGCACAAACCATTACTTACACTTCCATCTTCTTAAGAGAAAGATTATTTTTGGCTGAGCATTAAAGAAAAAAAATTCCAGATAAAAGTATAGACGTTTAAATATATAGTGTTTTTTATTTTTTTTTTAATTATTTTGTAGTTGTTTATAACTTTGTGTTTTTGTGTTTTGATTATTTTTCACAAAAACATTGGATGGAATCCTATATACCATGGCATTCGTCACAAATCATTACTCGGAAGCCTGAGTACCATGACATTCAGCTTAAAACGCAATGCCGAAAACTAAATAACTTGTCATTCGACGGAAGATAAAATACCATAGCATTCATCACAAACACTTAAGTGAAAGCCTAAATACCATGGCAGTTAGCACAAAACATTAGTAGACGGAAGTCTGAATAAAATAGAATTTTGCACAAAACATTAAACAGAATCCTAAATACTATAAAATTAGACGGAATTCTAAATACGATGGAATTTAGCACAAAACATTATACTTAAGCCTAAATACCATGGCATTTAGCACAAAATATTAAACGGAATCCTAAATACAATGGCATTCAGTACAAAACTTTAGACATAAGTATAAATACCATAACATTAGACAGTAAACTAAACACCATAACATTTACAACAAAACATTATATGGAAGCTTGAATACAATGGTATTCATCACAAAACTTTAAACATAAGCCTAAATACCATATTATTAGACGGAAATCTAAATACGATGGAATTTAACAAAAAACATTATACTTAAGAATACATACCATAGAATTTAGCACAAAACATTAAACGGAAGAATAAATACCATGGCATTTAGCACAAAACATTATACGGAAGCCTGAATATAATGGCATTCAGCACAAAACTTTAAAAAGAAGCCTAAATGCCATAATATTAGACAGTATCCTAAATACCATGGTATTTACAACAAAACATTAAACGGAAGCCTGAATACAATGGCATTCAGCACACAACTTTAAACAGAAGCCTAAATGACATAACATTAGACAGTAACCTAAATACCATAGCATTTACAACAAACCATTAGATGGAAGCTTGAATACATTGGTATTTAGCACAAAACCTTAAACAGAAACATAAATACCATAAAATTAGACTAAAATCTAAATACCATGGCATTTTGCACAAAACATTAAATTGAAGCCTGAATGCAATGGAATTCAGCACAAAACTTTAAACAGAAGCCTGAATACCATAACATTAAACGGAAATCTAAATACGATAGCCCAAAACTTTATACTTAAGCCTAAATACCATGGCATTTAGCTCAAAACATTAAACGGAGCCTGAATACAATGGCATTCAGCACAAAACTTTAAACAGAAGCCTAATTCCATAACATTAGACAGTAACCTAAATACCGTGGCATTTACAACAAAACATTAGATGGAAGATTGAATACAACAGTATTCAGCACACAACTTTAAACAGAAGCCTAAATACCATAACATTAGAAGGCAATCTAAATACGATGGAATTTATCACAAAACATTATACTTAAGCCTAAAAACCATGGCATTTAGCACAAATCATTAAACGTAATCCTAAATACAATGACATTCAGCACAAAACTTTAAACAGAAGCCTAAGTGCCATAACATTAGATGAAAACGTAAAGACCATGGCATTTAGCGCAACAAATTAAGCGATAGCCTAAACCAATGGTATTTAGCACACATTCATTTTCACAAATCTATGATATCTTGAAGTTGTTTGGGATTCTTATTTTATCATGTGCGAACATATTTGTCATAACCTTTTTGCAAAAGTTTAGAGCCACTATAGTTTCCCTGTAAAGTATTATGAGTATAATTTAAAAAATATAGGACTGGCGAATTGTTAAGCAACATTTTCTAGAATATCTTAAAAACCACGTAGTGATAAATTCTTTTCAAAAATATTTTGATATCCTTATACAAAGCCCTATAAACTAAATCCTCCAATTCCGAATAATAAAATGTTTATTTTTTGTGCATAGTGTTGTTAGGAAATTACAGTATCGTAAATAAAATATGTTAGATTAGGTTAATATTACCTTAACGCCGACAATTCTTGTTTATACTAGAGGACTATCGGTTTCAACGGTATACCGCCATCTTCAGGTCAGGAACATTTCGTTCCTTTGTGGACGTCGTTAAAGAATTTATTTTATTTATTTATTTTAGTCAATATACACCATTACGAAACAGTCGGGGAAAAAAGGAAAAATGTGTATCAATTGAATGCTGAGTTTGGTTTGAGTTCGATTTAAAAAAGAACTAAACGTCTAACAACCTCACAGGCTTTCTGAAACCAAATAAATAGAACCATTCCGATGAAAAAACCAACTTATCAGGAGCTAAGGAAGTAACTTGTAATACATTCTATATCGGTCAGATTGGACGGTCATTTGCCAAACTGTTTGTAGAACACTTATTGAAACCTAATTTAAATGAAAAAATCTTATTTTTCGAAGTACTCGCTATGAATTATGATCACTCATACTGCCATAAAGAAGAGCCTAAACAATCTTTACATTTGCAAGAAATGAGCTTTCTGTTTGAAAGAATATGAAATATAACCTGTTATTAAATGGGACCCCCATAATTTACTTAATAATAAGTTAAACTATTAATCGAACGAACTATGCAGTAATGCAACTGCAGACAGGAATAGGAATACCGGATAACAATATAACGACCTTGTTCCAATATAGTTATAGTCCTTATAAAAGGAAGTAACGTAGACATTACTTGTGTGTCGGCTGAATACTTTGCAGTTTTATAAACGAATGTGCGCAATTGTATTTTACATTTTACTTTCCATTTTTGTCATTAAAATTTTTTGTAAGCTTCTGTACATTTGTGTCTGCAGTATGGTGCAATTGTGTTCATACTCTATTTAAATTTAAACTGTTTATAAATTGACTGTAAATATATAAAATTATATTTTTTGACGACGATCACACCGGACCTGAAGATGACGGTATACTGCTGAAACCAGTAGTCTACTAGGACAAACAATGATTTATAATGTAAAATACATTTTTTGTGTTTCTGCTCACAGTCCACTAACTTTTTTCCTTAGTCGGTGACGATCGTTTCGCCTATTTTATTCAGGCATAGTTGAACCGATTTTTAATTTGCATGTATAAATGCGCGTCAAATTTGAAATAAAAACATTACACAACACATAAACCATAAAATACAACATTTAGGACACATCGCACTGTTACTAATTCTTTAAAATAATTTAATGTCAATCACGCAAGTGTTCGCTCGTTCATTATCTGGTCAGTACTGAATGATGCGGGGTTCGTGTCTTCATCCTGAAAAGGTTTAAATTTAAGGATGCTGTTGAATATGGTGTGTGGACTGTGAACAGAAACACACAAAAAAGAAGATATTTTACGTTATATAATTACCAGTCCATAAGGCAAAAACAAAACAATAGATAAACAATGATTGTTGGCATTAAGGTGATATTAACCTAAAACTAACTGATTATATTCACGATCCTGGAGGCTAACAGCACAATATTCAAAAGAATACATACTTTATGATCCTGTCTAGTGGGATATAGGTTTATGGTTAAAGCTAGCAGATATATTTTTAACAAACTGGTCCTCAAAAATGCATAGTAAAATATTTTTGGCGTTTTAATTGTTGGAATGCACGCGGGTTAAACGCCACTGTGACATACAGACTGACAAAGGAGTGGTCCTTTAAGGATTTGGATTTTCTATTTAAGTTGCCGAACCTTAAAGAGCACCTAAAGTACTGTTTTTCTTTTTAAGGTAAAGGACCTTAAAGAGTACCTAAACTGTGGGTTTTCCTTTTAAGTCACAGAACCTTAAAGAGCACATGAACTGTGGTTTTTCCTTTTAAGGCACAGAACCGTAAAGAACACATGAACGGTGGCATTTCCTTTTACGGCACAGAACCTTAAAGAGCACATGAACTGTGGGTTTTCCTTTTAAGGCTCGGCTCTCCACATTCAAAACTACGATGTTGGGTACTAATTTCAATGTTAAATAACCAAAACATACCTTCACTATTAAGCATATTTTTGTGCTACTTTTGTTAAAAAACGAAAGCTGTATTTTTTTTCTTAAAGTAAAATTGATTGTGGGTGTTGATTGCTAAGGATTTTTGCAATATCTCTTTTTGCAACTGAATACAAAATTTATAAAGTTTACTATTTTTTACTATTTATATCATACGTTTATGAAAACAATAAAAAGGTTTCTGAAAATGTATTCGGCAATCAACATCCGCATATGACAGTACTTCAAAATGAAACCAAATTTTTAAATTTATTCCACGAATTAACGGAAAAAATGACTTATTCTGTAGCATTGCTCTTATGGGAATAAGATTCAATATGGCGGGCAGGGAAGCGCCCCCTTAAGGCACAGAACCGTAAAGAACACATGAACTGTGGCATTTCCTTTTAAGGCACAGAACCTTAAAGAGCACATGAACTGTGGGTTTTCCTTTTAAGGCACAGAACCGTAAAGAACACATGAACTGTGGCATTTCCTTTTAAGGTACAGAAATTTAAAGATCACCTAAACTGATTTTTCCTTTTAGAGTAGGCTTACAGAACCTTAAGGAGCACCTAAACTGTGGGGTTTCCTTATCCGGTAATGGAACTTAGAGAGTAATTAAACTGCAGGTTTTCCTTTTAAGGCACAGAGCCTTAAAGAGTATCTATATTGCCGGTTTTCCTTTTAAGGTAAAGGAACTTAAAAAGTGCATAACTGTGGGGTTTCCTTTTACGATAATGGAGCTTCGAAAGTAATTAAACAGCTGGGTTTCCTTTTACGGTACAGAACCGTAAGGATCACCTACACTGATGTTTTTCCTTTTTAAGGTACAGAACCTCAAAGGGCTCCTAAACTGTTGTTTTTCATTTTAAGGTGCAGAACTTTAAAGAGTACCTAAACTGCGGGCTTTCCCTTAAGGTACAGAACCTCAAAGAGCACCTAAACTGTTGATTTTCACAAAAAATTTTTGGTCAGCCCTTTTAAAAGAAAGCACATTGAAACTGTCCATAACTCAAGGCCAAGGTTCACGTAGTAAGCAACCTTTTAACTTTACTTCTTTGTAATAGTTTTTTGATAACGATTATTTTATAAATTAAATACGCATAACTTTCACGCGGTATGAAATTAAATTGTTCTTTGAATATAAATTAATGTAAATACATGCTTATATAAATGTAAGGTTTATCAATAAACAATCATACAGTTAAAATAATGAAGTGGAAACAGGAGATAGTGCAGTTGACCGGAGTAAACGTCACGTCGTTGCAGTGTAAAATGTCTTCTCCTCTTCTAAATATCTATGATACTTTGTTGTACACCAAGTCCTCGTAGCTATGTCATAGGCAATAACTGGTTTGTAGTACAAGTTGCATGGGTCTAATGCAGAAGTGGTGAGCGGTGAGCGGTGACCAAGCCTTATATAGCAAACAATATGAGAAGTACTATTATAATAAGGTGAAACCGATACGGACATTATTGCTGTTCTTAGATTATTAAAATGTGTTACGGTGGTAGGATATGTTGAACAAAAATATATACAGTAATATTAAACATGAGTAAACATAACAAACAAAGCTTTTTGCTTGACGTCTTTACTTATGCCAGCTAGATAATAGACCTACTATTGAAGACGGAGGGGGGGGGGAGCAGCGTATAGAGAAGGTAAATCGATACTCAGGTTGCAATTTGTATCAGACCGGACCGGGCAATACACTCCAAGTATGAAAAATAACTGGTAGGTTGGGGGGGGGGGGGGCCTCAGAAAATTTTAACGCAAAACGTTGAATTTGAATGGAATTATTCTGGTTGTCAACAATGTTTTACTTGTTAAATTCTTCATTTTTGTATTTACTGACGTCTAAAAACTTTGGTTTGGCATCGGCCTTCGTACAGTGCAATTTTGATTGTTTGCTTGAGATCTTACTCTCACTTGTATTAAATATGTCAAAATATTACACTTTTTACAACACTCTAAAATGCTTAAAGGTATTGTAACTCTAGCAACATTCTAGGAAAATAAAAATTCAAAAAACTTTCTATCCATAAATTTAATTACAATTTGTTACAGGTTTAGAAACACTTTAAACAATATCTTCCAAGGATTTAAACAATAACTAACAATATGATTTTTTATTTCGGAGAAAACGTTAAAAATAAAACTCGTTCTTAATCGCCTATATTCAGGGACGGATCTAGAACTGTCGGCGCCCGGGGCAAGAAAGGCATTTGGCGCCCCCCGCCAACAAACCCATTATAAAAATCAAATTATGCTTATTTTACTTTTGTAAAGAATATATTTATTTATTTTATATTTATTTAATTATTTTACTATTATTATTTTTTTATGTAAATCCTAATATCTAAAATAAGGTTCAAGAAAAACACAAAGATTAACAAGGTAACAACATTTTATTGGTGACAATAGTTAGTATAAAAACCAAACAGATCACGTGAAATGAACTAAACATAATTTTCTACTTATCGCAAAAATTAATTAAGTTATATACTAAAAACTAAACAGATCACGTGAAATGAACTAAACATAATTTTC
>JAGFPH010000491.1:408451-426632 GCA_018207615.1 Philaenus spumarius
GTGTATTACTTAAATAGTAACAATTTAGATTGCTTAAGCAGTACAAGGTTCCCAGAAAAAGGTAGCTTAACGAAAATTTAACACTTGTTTAAACCGCACGTTTTTAATCACATGTTCAATTAAAACGATTACTCTAAGAAACCTGTAATAGGCAATTACGTCGCGAACTTTGTTCTCAGGTTATTGTTCTGTTACTCGTCTATTACTTAAGTAGTAACAATTTAGCCAGCTTACGCAGTACAAGGTTCCCAAGAGAAGGTAGGTTAACAAAAATTTAACACATGTTTAAACAACACGATTTTAATAACATGTTTAATTAAAACTTTTACTTTAACACAAATCTGTAATTGATCAAATATAACGTTGTGAACTTTATTGTACATCTTTTGCTGCAAAAATTGTGTCAACTTATTGATTTGGTATCACATAGTAACGATTTATCCAGCTTACGCATTACAAGGTTTCAAAACAACAGTTAAAACAATTTTATATCACCCGTTCTATTAAAACGATTACTCTATAAAATTTGTAATAGACAAAGGCTCTCGCAAACTTTGTAGATATTTTCATTACCAACATTCTTTCCGTTTACTGTTTTTATGATGAAATGTAGCTTGGACTACAATGCTTAGAACATGCTTAGCCTAAAACATCAGTAAGAGTTACAATTTACTTTGGATAAGTTGTTGTTGATCATCGTAATAAGCAAAAACCTTTTCTCTTAAATATAATATAGATAGCGCTAAATGGAGCCGAAGCTGTTACTAATAGTTACGCTAGTAATCGGTGTTCGGCTTACGCGAAGTGCGCTACTCCCCTGTCTTCAGTAGTCTAACTGGCATAAGGTAAATATGATAATGAAAAATAGCTAATAAAAAGCCACAACAAAATATATAGGTTTAGTTCATTTTTTATTTTGTGTGGTTTAAGCAGTATTTTAAAACGTTTTTTAAATGCTTGTTACTCTTTCTATGATAACATTATTACAATCATATTTTTTTTTAATTAAAAAAATGTATTCTAGGTCTAAAACAGTCGATGAATGACCGAGGGGAGGGGGGGGGGGGGTAGAGGACATGGAGAAGGGGGAAGCATTTGACTTTGGAAATTTGTTGGGGGTACTTAGGAAGTAAACATACTAAAAGTCAACGCTCCCCCCCCCCCTATCACTTCATGGGGGGAGGATGTGGATAAGTCTCTTATTTCGTGCTTCCGCTTATATTTTGAAAACGGTGGGTCGTACAGAACATTTGTACTGTTAAAACTTAAAGCTGACAATATTTCCTTCAAGAATGTTTTTATTAATTTTTATCGTATCTGTTAAGTTTTTGAGATATTCGCTATCAAAATTCGAAAATGTCAGGAAAATTGATGATTGCCTTACGTTTTTTTTTCGAATTTAACTTTTTAACTCCTCATCATTTCTTTTTACAGAAAATTTGAGTGAAAAGAAAAGTTGTAGAAAATTGTATTCCCTTTTAAATTATATATACTTTTACTAATTTATCTTCAACAGGTCAAAAGTTACGACCTTTAGAAATGTTTCTACTAAATTTCGTGATTTTCAGTACTAACTGTACTTTGGTTATTTTCCTTATTCATAGCTACCTATACGAGTTAGTATATATTTTGTACACTTAAGGATTTATATGTACTATATGGTAAGTGTACGTTATCAAGTACATATTGTTTTATAATGAGAGAATATTATTATGTAAAATTTTGGAATGTTTACTAATTTTTTTAAAAGTATTTTAAAATTACCAATATTTTACTAGCCAGTGAGATTTTATCTTAATATTAATTAAATTGTGTATATATTAAATAAAACAATTGTGTAAGTGATTTTCGTGAGTGAAAGTGATGTGAAAACTGGTTTATTAATTAACAGTAAGGAGAGATAAGTTTTTGCGGAAAATGTGAAGCAAATGTCAGACCAGATATTTCATCACTTCCACCAAGCGAGGGGACAACGAAAGAACATTTATGTCGTACATTTCATCAAGTAGCTCTGGTTAGGAAGCGAACTAACCCCAGTAGTCCAGTAGACAGCAAAACAAATGGGGCCTGCTGGAAAAAATTCCGAAGTTAATGGAACTTTTACAGGTTTTTTTGGGGTGCTGTGGGATGACTCTGTCAAGTTTTCCAACTCGAGGACCCTGTGCTAATTTTGGGGGGGTCGAAAAACTACAAAATTTCCTAATTTATGTTTATTGAGGTTCAAGATTATGGGTTGGCAGTAATTACAGTAGTAGGTTAACACGACTACATTGAAATAACTACACTCCACAAAAAAAGGCACTTGGTCAGCGGACCCCTCCTCGCGTGTTTCAACATGTCGATATTGATGAGTGATTACCATAATTACTGTAGAACTGATGGTAATTGATAGTTAGAGGGCCAAAAACGAAGGTTTTGGCCAATTTTTGCCATTTTGAGAAAATGTCTCTAACTTTGATCGGCTATATCTTGGTTAATATTAGGTTTAGGAAGAAGTTTAAGGATACCAAATTGTAGAAAATTTACTGCTCTACAACTTTGAAAAAAATGTTTTTTTCGAAAACCGCTTAGTTTAGAAGTTATAAGCGAAAACCCGACAAAAGTCCGAAAAGTTTTTCGGCCCCCCCCCCCCAACTTCGGAATTTTTTCCAGGTACAATGTACATATCTACTGGACTACAGAGCTGAGGGTTTAAGAGAGCAAGCAGACCTACCTACCTAGTTCCGGCACTAACCAAACTAGCACCAAAAGAAATTTTTGATTTAATATTTTACCAATTTACTACAGATTGCAGAAGGGGTGGCAAAACTGTTCCTCATTATGCCAGAACTGCCAGGTACCCTTTATCTGTAACTCTTGACAACTCGTTACTGGATTCGTATTTAAAATAAAAACCAGCTTAAATTTAAATATTTAACTTAAATTAAAAATTGAATATGGAATTACAACCAACTTAAACTTTTAAGCAAGGTTATAACACAACTTTTCTATTCACAAGTTGTGAATAAACTGAATGGAATAGAAGAGAAGAAAGGAAAGTCCCCACCCCGCACAAAACCTCTTCCCATCATAAATGAGAGATAACTTATCTCCCCTTACTGGTGGAAGAGGTCAGTCGATGACCACTTTTTTACAAAAGGAAAACAGCTGGGAAGCCTAAGTCCACCCACCCAGTCCGTTCTGACGAAAGGTACCCTTTTCTTCTGTGACAGTCCTAAGCTTTTTTGTAATTAATAAACCAGTTTTCACATCACTTTCACTCACGAAAATCACTTACATTCATTAAATTTTTACACTATTTACAATTGTTTAATTTAATATGCACACAATTTAATTAATAATAAGATAAAAACTCACCGGCTAGTCAAATATTTTTAATTTTAATACATAAAAAAAATTAACAAACATTACAAAATTTAACATAAGTACCTGGGCGAGTCTAGCTCAGTATTTTTTTTGTAAAATTGTTTTTTGTAGGAAAATATATGTAAATACGAATCACATACTGAAAAAATATGAATATTATTCCATCTTACGTACGTATGAACTGTTTATTTAGTAAAAAAAAAACACGAGCGCAATTAGTTTAAAATTTTATTAGAATATAATATCTGCTATATTATAGTAATTTTTTACAGTTGATCTATTACTACGTATATATTTGAATTCACTCAGTTTTATCATGACTAAATCGGATCTTAACCAAATACTTCCTTCCATACTATATTGCGGGTATGTCAAGGATGATTTTCATTTGGAAGACGTACTTTTAACGTAATTGGTCGCTTACCTCTGGAAAATGCTACATATAACATGCCATGCATAAAAACTGACGATCTTAAGTCCACGCCGACAAATTCGAATGTTTGGCCTTGAGATTTGTGTACTGTCATGGCAAATCCAGATCTTACTGGAAATTGGTGTCGCTGCATGGTAGGCCTACATCCCAGATGACCTTTTGATGAGTCAAGAGTTATTCTTGGTATATGTACCTTTTTACCAGATTGTTCACCAGTCACGATTTTTGCCTTTGTTATGTTGTTACACAGATTTGTCAGAATGAGTCTTACACCCTTACATAGGCCTTCTGATAAATAAATAAAGAAAGAAAGAAATAAGTTGAAAATTATACCACCTGATTCATTGTTAATGATTTATGTTTGTTAAATAGTATATAAAAATCTGGAGCTAAAATTAACAGATTAAAGTCTGCTTGTAAAACATCTGGATTGTATCTATAATATATATATTCGCCTACTTAGTGACGTCAATGGTGGTATATAAAAGAAGTTCAGAGTTTACATAGGCGAAAAGAGCTACTTAGCGCATTTTTGCAGACATAAGACCTAGCTCATTCGATTCCTGACGTCAACCCCTATATGCAAATTTTCATCCAAGCCGTTAGAGCCGTTAGTGAGATCCCCGAAATAAATTTATATACAAGAATTGCTCGTTTAATAAGATAAGATATATTCTCTCATTATAAAACAATATATACTTGATAATGTACACTTACCATCTATATATATAAAATCGAAAACCCACTCACTCACTCACTGATCACAGTATCTAAAAAACCATACTTCCCAGGAACATTAAATTTGGTACACATATTGCTCATAGGCTCTAGAGGCGTACTAAGAAATGGTTTTATAATTTGGTCTTTAAGGGTTGAAATAACTCCTAAAACAATAATTATTGTTTATTAAATATCTAAAAACCATACTGGCTAGGAACGTGAAATTTGGTGCATATATTGCTCATAAGCGCTAGAGGTGCAGTAATAAAAAATTTTAAAATATTTGGCCTTTAAGGGTTGAAACAACCCCTAAAACAATAAATAATGTTTGTTATACTTTCCTTAAAGCTAGAAAGCTGAAATTTTGTAAATTTATTGTTTACAAGGTCCTTATAAAGAGTACCCAGTTTTACAATTTGTTACGTGCTGCTAAGGGGTAAAAATGTGATAACAACCCCTAAAAGTAATAATTATTAATTTTCATTCTTTTCTTAAAGCTAGAGAGCTGATATTTTGTACATTTATTTCTTACAAGATACACATACAAATAAACCAGATTTACATTTTGTTTCGTGCTACTATGGGGTGAAAATGTGATAATATTCCTTAAAAACAACAAATGTTTATTGTTATGCTTTCCTTAAAGCTAGAGAGCTGAAATGTGGTACATTTATTTATTACAAGATAGGCCTACATATAAACAGTAAAAAAGTTTTAAATTTCGTTACGTGCTGCTAGGGATAAAAATGTGATAACAACCCCTAAAACAATAAATATTAATTCTACTAACTCCCCACATAAGTAGACAGCTGACATTTGGCACATTAATTTTAGTGCAGTATAGTAAAGAGATAAAAAATATGCAATTTAAATGTTGCGTCTAATGAGTGAAATTGGGGTGACATTCCTTTTACAATAAAAATAAATTTGTATCCTTACCCTGAAGCTAAAGAGCTCTTGTTTGACACATTTGTTTCATAAGTGGTAAATTGAAAGATTAATGCACTAGCATTTCTATTACTTGCGTCTAAGGGTGAAAATTGAAAAAATAAACGTAAAATAATAAATAATAATTCTCATACTTTTATTTAACCTAGAGTGCTAAAATTTGTTACACTAATTTCTCGAATGGTACTAAGGAAAAACAAACCAAACCCATTTCTGTTACCTGTGACTAAGTTACTTGCTGTTAAACCCCTAAAAACAAAACATAATTTCTATTAATATCTATAAAGCTATGTACTGTGTAGTACTCACGAGCGTAGACCTGAGATTTACAGTAAAATATTGATCAAACTGGCAAAAATCATTGCTTTTGCGCTTACTTTTGCGCAGCTGATCATGTAAGTAAGCCTAAATATGACGCATAGATTGATTCGCATAGGAATCGAGCCTCAGTAAAAACTAATTGAAAGTACATTGAAATTTATTTACTTATGTGAAATAAAAGATGGAAGAAAATGAGAGAAAATATTAAAATTATGTAACATAGTGATGCAAAAGATAAAAGAATCCCAGTAGCGAACTACACCCTATTCAGCTAGTATAGTGTAGGCCTATATAAACCCTAAGGTGTAAATAAACAATATACTAGCTCGTATGGGTAGCTATGAATAAATAAAATAACCAAAGTATAGTTTTGTTACGAAAATCACTCAGTTTAACAAACAATTTCAAACTGTCGTAACTTTTAACCTGTTGAAGATAAATTAGTAAAAGTATGTATTTATACTTTTGAAGGAAATACAATTTTCTACAACTTCATTTCAGTCGCATTTTCTGTAAAAAGAAAGAATGAGGAGTTAAAAAGTCAAAATCGACAAAACAACGTAAGGCGATCATCAATTTGTCAGAAATTGTTGAATTTTGATAACGAATATCTTGAAAACTTTAATAGATACGATAAAAATTAATAAAAACATTAATGAAGGAAATATTGTCAGCTTTAATTTTGAACAGTACAAATTTTCTGTACGACCCAAAGTTTTTACGATATAAGCGAAAACACGAAAAAACATGAAGCGGCAGGGGTAGGGGCGAGGACTTTTAGTATGTTTACCTCCTAAGTACCTCCAACAAATTTCCAAAGTCAAATGCTCCCCCCCCTCCCTCTCCATGTCCTCTACACCCCCTTCGTCGACTGGACTAGTTTGCAAGTAGAAGTTTTTCCAATAATTAAAACTTGGCTTTTGTTCTTTTAAACGACATTCAAACGCTGTGTCCGAGTACCCAATATGACCCCCAAGATTATAGAACCTTTTAAGTTTTTAGTTTTTGGCATGCGTAATAACTAAAATACGGTCGAGATGTTGCAAAGCCTTGATATTTGTAACGTATTGATAGATACAACGCTGGAGCCGCTGGCAGCTGGAGGTATTTGCTGGAGAGGTTAGGTTGTCACAAAACAGGTTTTAACCTTGGCTCAACATATTGACTCCTAAAAATCATATCGATAGTTTAGCATTGTTTAATATATGTATGAACATAATTTTCAGTGTTAATTACTAAGCCAGAGGTTAAATTAAGTTTGCATTCATTTGATTATTCTGTGAAAAATATGTCGCTAGAATGTAGATATTTTACTGCTGGTAATATATCCATTTTCAGTATCCAGGTCACTAATTGATTAAAATAAAGTTCCTGACCTTTGTTTCCGTCAAGTGGCATTTTTTTTATATGTAACTTGTACGGACTTTTCTGAAGATGAGATAAAAGTCCCGAAACGCGTCTCACAGGCTATACAAAAAAGAGGTATCTTGACGGAAACAAAGGTAATAAACTTTGTTTTAATATTTGGTGTTTGATATCCATCGGAACCACATACGAGATATATTATGTGGTGCATCCCAGATGCATTTTAGTAACATTCTTTTAAAATTATCGGAGCCTAATCTGAGAACGTCTTGTAAACACCACTCAGCTTGATCAATTCATTATGGTGTAAATTGCAGAAACTGTTTTTAATGTTGTTTGAGCTTTATCATAATCCTTTAAATTTGCCTTTATTCAAAATCATGGATTAAATCTAAAGCAGAGGCTATTGCTAGTTTTAAATTTTAACAGACAACTGAAGAACTTTTTTTATTAAATTAGGTAGTTGCCAATATAACTATTCTGTTACACTTAGAACACCGTAAGTGCGGAAGTCTTATGTCCAAGACGGTAACTTTCTTTAGTAGGTTACTCTACTATATTCAAATTAGAATGATGTAAAATTATGGTTATACGTCACAAAAAAGGAGAGCTTGAGTTAGGTTAGGCTAGGTTATTTATATAAATTGTAATACAAAAAATTAATTATATATAGATACCGCTTCAATACATTTGTGAGAAATGTGTACCATTAAGTTAGTTTATTGTAGGCATTTTATAGTCAAACAAAACATTTCCGAAATATTTATTGGTTTTGAAACATAGGCTACCATACTTATAGATTACAAACTATTGCCGTTTGCGGGAGTTAGTTAATCTATGTTTATAGGGTTATGTTTTATTGTTTTTTGTTATTTATACAGTTTCTTTCTATGGTAGGTTTTTTAGTTTTAGCTTACGTTTGTATAATGGAGTATTACCGATATCGGTAAATATTTATGTCTTATTATGATAAGTTTTGTATGTACTTTAAATGTATATACATTAAACACTAAAAGTAGCTGTTTCATTTAATGTTTGCTGAGTTTCTTTTATGATTCAACGGAGATAGACCGTTTTCGTTTCCATAGGTTGGCAACCCTGCCTAGATAGAAGAAGTAGCTGTATTCTAAAATTTCGCCATATTTTCTTTTAGAGTAGAATATTTTTTACTTTCTTGTATATAGGCCTATAGATAAAATATTGTAATCGTCAAAAAGTCTACCTGAAAATCAAAGATTAAGACCTCAATAATTTGTGAAAGTTTTTTTCATAAATTTGGGGTTTTAGGGTTCAAAAAGAGAAAAAGCAAACATCTTAAGGCTTATTTGTCTGTCTGTCTGTCTTCCACAGTAAAATTTCTTGATCGTGTAAAGGTATCGAGCTGAATAGTAGTCCAGTCAAAGAAAATGTTGTATTAGAGGGAAATGGAACGAACACAATTTTTGAATTTGGGACTTTGTTTGGAATAGTTAGGAGGTAAACATACTCTTTCCTAGGAGGTGAGTGGAGTGCAGGAAACTTGGATATGTCGAATGTAAATGTCATAAAACACTTTATTAATTAATTTTAGAACATTCTGGTAAAAAAAATAACCAAAAACTGACGTCAAAAACTTAAATAATGATACAAGGCGCTTAATGAATCAATTTATCAGTCATAAAAATAATTGTCTGCCCAAATTCAATAATCCAAAAACAAAAACATTTATACTCCTCAATAATGCCATTAAAAATGTATTTAACTTTTAATCTTTTTGTAAAACATACAAAAACTCAAACCATATTCAGTTTCATATTTCACTTTCAAATGCTCCCTTTTCGTTTCTTGTTAATTTA
The DNA here is from genome assembly GCA_018207615.1 of Philaenus spumarius. Lineage (NCBI taxonomy): Eukaryota > Metazoa > Arthropoda > Insecta > Hemiptera > Aphrophoridae > Philaenus > Philaenus spumarius. The sequence goes on from JAGFPH010000491.1 coordinate 417,440, forward strand.
ATGTTGGGGGAGATTTTCCCAAATGGAGTGAAATTATAAGCTCCCCGTCATTCAAAGGCATAAAAATTTGATTAGAATCAACTAGCTTTTAATAATTCCACATTTTTGTTTAAAATAATGTATACCATTGTTTGAAAAAGGAATCCAAACAGTATCAACAAGGAATACTGACGCCCCGGAGGCGTCAATGAGAGACCGGAGAGACTTTTCCCGTGAGGTGTGCCATCACAGGTGGACGCATCGACTACAGGTTAAAATAGACTGGTCATCGCCTATACCTGTACATTATGAAAAGTGTGCCTAAGTCCGCCATCTTGGATAGGTCTAGAAAGCCGAAACGGCTCGGAGATGACACTAAAATTGTAATGCTCGTGTTTCAAATACACTGTTGTTTTAAACACTTAGAACACTTTGATTTCTTTCAACTTTTACACACTGACAGAATATTAGTGTGGAATGATAATGGTATAAACATTATTAATTATAAAAAATCTTTAAAGATATAAATAAATTACCAAAGCTAGGACTTAATATGGAACTTTAAATAGTGACATGAAAATGTTGTTCTGTGTTGAGTTTTTTTGTTTTTTGGTCAGAGACGGGGTGTAAGCGTAAATGTTTGAGCCAATAAGTTACATTTTATGAAACATATTTTTCAATAAATTAGCTCAAGTAGTTTAGTTTTTAGAGCAGGTTAAATGTACGATTAAGTACGCGCCAGAATCTCGCTCAAATCTCAAGGCGCGGAGCGCCTCGACCGTCTTATTATAGCGTACTATCAGACGATTTATTGTCTCTAAGGTTTTGTTAGTTACTAACATAGCTTTAGTAATACATTTTAGCTGTTTTCCCCCGTTAATAACAAAATTGATTTTCATTAACTGCCCAAAGATTAAAGGTAAATTGATTTAGAATGTTGTATGATACTAACGATTTATTTTAAATCTAATCGTTGTCTACCTTGTAATCAACATGGCTTAGCAAACTATATCAAATGACATTTAAGAGTATTAACATTACGTTACTATACTGTATAGAAATAAATAAATAATACTGCAGCCATCGACCACAGACACAGAATAAAATCTTAGTGAAACAAGTAAAACAAAGTGAAATACAGTTTTAGGTCTATGATTTATTCTCTACAATTTGTTATAATATTAAATTTTTTGGGAAAATCATAGCCTAAATTCCTAAATTACTATTCAAACTGACCTAGTTTTGTTAGCAGACTTGTAGTAGGAACATAAAAACTGGTGTAAAAAAAATTATTGATCAATTTAGAATTCAATGACAAAACTTTTGTATATTTTGAAAAAATACAAAAAATGTTTTTACTTTTTATGTAGGTCTAAAGTTGAACTTTTTTTCTGTTACTGAACATTTTTTGTTTCTTGAGCTAATAACTTTGACAATTTAACATCAATCATTTTTTTACAGTCATATATCAATTCTTTGAACCTTTTCCTAAAAAAAAGCTGCGGGAACACTTTTGGATTAGGGTATAGTTACTATATTGGCGAATTTTTATTCTGTTGTCGCTGACAATACTTCTTTCTTTATAGTATGAAAAAGTAAGGCATTTTAACGAAAATCGAAGTATATAACAATGAAAAAATCTACATGGCTTATCAAACTATATAACACGACAATTATTAAGTGTTTTAATATTACGATATTATATTGTATAGAAGGGAATAAATAAAGCCTTTTTATTGTAGGAAAAAGTAACGCATAATAATGAATTACAAAGTATATAACAAGTACAATTAAAATGCTATAACCGTATCTCTGTTTCTGTAACTTGGTAAATAAAAGTCTACTGGCCTGAGAAAGTGAGATAAATGTTTTCAAAGTGATTCCATTAGATTTCCCTCTATTAGGCCTATAACAGCCAAATGCAACACAATTCATTGGCATTTTTTTTAAGTAAAGAAAAACTTTAAAATGTTCATAATGTGTCGCAGAGCCAGTTCGAAGGCGGGTGGATGAACACTGAACGGCCGATGGCGCTCGGGACTAGGGCGACTCAACGCCGGCCGCCATATTGGCTAAGTCAAACTGTGCGCCCATCTTGGCACACTCATCGGAGCCGGTACCCAGTCTATTTATATTCTGTGGTCGCTGGGATACCTTAACAATTAAACTAACTTCAACACTGGATAAAGAACACAAATTCACACTTATATCAAAGCCCACTAAAGAATACTGTTGAGGGACGGGCTTGTGTACACCGAGACCTTGAACGCTCCAATCGCCAAAGTGCGACGTTGTCACGTTCTACCCACGCTTCTAACTGACTGCGGCTGATTCGACGCATTTATAATTCTTTAAACCGTGCGATCAAGCCTCGAGCGGTAAATACCAGGAGTGTTCGAGGCTAGTAGATATGGCAACGCTGCGCGCCCGTCCTATTGGCCGTCTCGCAACGGTATTCTTTAGTGGGCTTTGATTATACATACTCACACTATACATAAGATCTCATCTACATATACATGAATGACATACATTCCATAACAACATCAAAGGGCCCACACTATATGTCTCTCCTCAAAACTAGTTCAATACTTTCCACTGAATACAGCCATAATTTCACGGATTTTGAAAACTGGTTTAAATTGTTTCTCTATTAAACCTCTACTGGTAATATGTTAAATATTTTCTTCCCACTAAACAAAAATAAATTTTTAACTGCTGTTAATTTTGTTTTTAACATTTTCCTGCTTCCACAATTAATTATGGTAATAAATGGTATAAACAGTGAACAAAATAAAAACAAGTGAAAAAGAACGTCGTGCAAAGCAGACCGAATTGAGTGTAGCTAGGATACTAGGTAGAACACGAATATGGTATTTTCAGTTTATGTGATAATCTAAATTCTCCCTCACACACTTCAATAGGTGTTGATTTAACCTTCCCTAAGAAGTGTCCCTTCTTGCTCCAGATCCAAGCGATTGTAAGGGTTCCATCAGAAATGTTTAGGCTCACTGGTTTGTCCGTCTGTCTGTAATATTCGATTTCTAGGAATGGATAAAAGTAGGCTTTCGAGATGAAATTTGGCATAATTATTGTAAACCAAAGACTGGCCAACCCGCATGTAAGCTTATTCTAATCTACATATATAAAATTCAAATACCACTCACTGACTCACTCATAACGAAATCTCAAAAACCACCGAACGGATTGGAATGAAATTTGGTATGTAGCTTCCTCTAGGGCCCTGGGTACTCGCTAAAAAAGTTTAAAAATAAAATCTAAATTTTAGGGGAGTTTGGGGTGGTCAAAGTTACTAAAAATCCCCATAAGAAATACATAGTAGGGCCTACATAATATATTTATTGATATACTTTTTTGGTTAATATACATTTAACTTTGATTTGTCTATCCGTGCAAAGCCGGATTTTGCCAGCTAGTAATCCTATACGTGTTTGATCTATGGGGATGTTAAAGACAGCATATAGTAGGCTACTAACATTTTCATATATTGGCAGTGGGGTGTCATTTAAAAGAGCATGAAAATTGCAGTTTTCAGAATTTTGTGATTTGTAGCCTATTATTGGAAATTACTTTTAAACTAATACTCTATATGTTTGAAAGTAGTGATACTAAAAATTAGTGTAGTATAGGTGCGTTAAAATTGTGTGTAATAATGGATATCGCTTGAACATGGCAAAACATCTAAGTTATCGTAGGTCCTACAGTAGCCTACCAGAAGAACGCGTCGTCTCCGATACAAATTTCGCATTCTTTTTCATTTGTTATGATTTTAAATTACAACCTTTGACTTCGCTTTGATTTGTTATGAAACTAAGCAAAATTAATTTTCTTTTACTATTTTCTTTAAGCTAACGATTGATCCATCAGTTCAAAACAAAGTTTAAAGAAAATAACTCAAATTGATATTAAACCAGCTTTTCTTTGTAAATTCCATTGTAAAAAACACTTAGGCTTCCAACTACAACTTTAGAAATAAATATACAATATTATAAACAATTTATCTTGACATCACTATAGGTCTACCTTCAAGAATTGAAGCTTAAAATTATTACACATTGAAGAATTTAAACTTAAAATTAATTAATTATGAAAATGATCTTCTTGAAATTAATATAAATTGAAGAATATAATATCGAATAAACATATTTTGAATAATGTAATCTTGAAATGAATATTTGTAACAACTGAATCTTTATATCAATTTTAGCTTAAAGAATGTAAAATTAATATTGAAGCTTGAAATTAATATTTTCTAGTCAAAGTTATCTTGAAATAAATATAACTTTAATAAATTATATTCTAGCCTATTATTGAAATGAATTAGCCTACTAGAACTATTTAATCTTGTAACTGAAGAACTTCAATCAGTGCAATTTGTTCAGAGAATTAGAGAGTCTATAGGTTATTTAATTTAGTCATAATTACTAAAAATAAATGAGAAAATTATGTTCCAAAAGAAAAAAGCTTAAATTTGGAAACCCCGAAAGACCAACCGCGTTAGAAAGACATAGGCCTATACAGTAAATAAATTGACCTATGTATGTTAATGTCAAAATAAAGTTTTATTTTAAGAAAAAACAGAGATACATGTAGACTACATAATATATTATAAAATTCTAGTCAGGTTTGTCAAGAGTCATCTAGCAATACCAAACAGTTCGAAGTGTGTAAATTGCTTTTCCCCATGCTTGTTGAATCAAACCTATGATGGATGGCATAGGAATATACATTTTTTTGCAAAAATACATCAATTTGTAGTTAGAATAGGATTTTGTAGAATCGTAACAATTCAAATAAGGAATCATAATTCCCAATTTCGATAGATCGTATGCCTATAACTTGGCGATTCCTCAGCGGCGTAGGTCTTGTTATAAGAATGTGTCAGTTCAAGTAAAATTAATTTTACAACATAATAAGATAATACTAAAATAGTATAGACCTAATATTGTGTTTTCAATTGCTAGACTCGGTTCGAGCACTACTGGCCGAAATAATTAATAATGCAACGAACCACAATAGGGCTACATCGCAAACGTCCGCTCAAATGGAATTAGTGTCCAAAAGTTAAGAGGCGGTCAGCCGGGATGAGAAGATTGCTGCGAAGGACAAAGAAAGAAGGCCGGAGCCTTCTAGTTGACCTTAAAAGGAAATTATGTTATTTCAAGAAAAATCTGGAAATTATTTGACGAGTCCGAAGTTAGATAAGATTTTGTTAGCCGCATACATAAACAATTGACAAATGTTTAGGCGCCTAGCTGGGGGCGTGACGCTCTATCTCTCTCACTCTGTCTGTGTTTAAGGACATTTTTCAAAACCGGTAATCAGAGATGAGGTTATGGGCAAAGGGGAATAATAAAATGCTGAAGGTGTGCTGCGAAGGCACTGGAAGGGGGAGGGCGGAGTTTTAAAGTCGCTGCTCAAAAGCAACTAGTTCAGGGTGGGAGTAACATATTCATGCATAAGGCGGAGCTACAATTATTATTATTGTATGAGTGCGAGTGTGTGGAAGTGCGTATATAATTCAGACAAGTCAAAGTGGACAAGCATTCTTTGTTGTTCCAGGGTTGCCAGATTTCCGGTCGCCATGCGCCGCGCCGCTCTGGGAAAGAGAATGCTATAGTAGCCAACTCGGAATTTATTTGTGTTCGTTGTGTAAAACAAAGACGTTAGATATAAGACTGAGTCGAAGTCACTTAAATTGTAATACAATTTGGATGATTTTCAACAAGGTTTTTATCTTTGTATTTTTTCCCCCTAATGTATAAGCCTACTCACTGTTTCTTTCAGACGCTAGGCTATATTATAGAGTCGTGCATTTCGGATCGGTCTTATACATCATGTGTTTTTAGAAGACTACAGTATTTCAAAACAGAAGCTCTTCGCATTCAAAATGCTGAGTCGGTCGACGAGTTTCTTTTGTTGTTGTTTTATTTTTAGAATGATTGAAAGCGTATTACCAATTCTCTTACACTCAGGCTTGTAATAATAGATAAGTTAATTTAAACAATTGGAACGAAGTTAATACTTTATTTATTCGTCTAATAAAATAGTTAATTTTTAATTTGTTTAGGGCCTACTTAAAATTAATAACAAAATTTTAAATGTGGTTCAATGACTTCAATGCCTGGTTTGCGGGGATAATGTGTTAATCATAATCTGAAAATGTTTGATTTATTCGCAATTTGCAATGTTTACTAGTAATGTAGGTCTAATTCAACAACAATGCGGGTCATTTTATTATAATGGGTCCACACGTTCATGAGTTTTCAGAATTGTTTATCATTGTTTTAGAAAATGTTACGGCTACCTTCATAAAATATGAAAATAGACAAATGTTTTAAAATTTACCGTGGCTTTCGGCCAGTGATGCTCCCTGTTTTTCCTGCCTCAAAACGAATTTCCCTTACTTTGCGAGTTTGTGTGAACCCTGTTATGCCACTGTGTGAACACTGTTATGCCACTGTGTGAACCCTGTTATGCCACTGTGTGAACCCTGTTATGCCACTAGTCATAAACGTGCTTATACCTAACCTTAAGCACGGAATCTTATTATACAAAAACAAAAAATAATTATAGTAACTTAAGAAAACAAAATAACAAAATAGTAACTTCTATTTGCTTAAAATATTTCAATGTAGATTTGTTGCCATTTTTTTAGTCGGTACCTAATTCATTATTTTCAAACCTAAACAAATATAGGCCTAGCTATTTTATCCCGCAAAAAAACGGTAAAAGTTCATTACAACTTACTGTAACGATAACAGTATTTAAACACGATTTTATAGATTTATAATTAAAAGTAGAAGTTTGAAAAAATAACATTTAACTTTGATCGTTAAAAATATTGAATTCCGTTAAAATATTACAAAAATCTCTAACGATTAACTTTAAAAGTGTATTATAAATATTTGTGTTATATTTAGGACATGACTCTAATAAGAGGTAGGCCTACATATATCCAATCCAGTATAGATATTATTGTAGGAATATAGATGTGAATTATCACATATAGGCCTACTTATCATCTTGGAATTATTGCTATAGCCACCACGTTGTTTTTGTATTTTAAATTTTAATACCCTAGCTAGTAGTTTAAAAATTATATTTTTAGTACTGTAGTAGGCCTAGTTGTTGTATAACTTTGTATGTAACAATTGGCCTTATTATAAGGTAGCAATAAGACGGAAGGTAGCCTAACTTTGCTTTAAAACACCATAATATAGCCTATGTTAACACCAAAGTAAGACACTTGATAGTCTAATACTAATGCATATTTTTTAGTAGTTCAGACCGGTGGAGATCTTTAGTACAACATATTTCTGTCAAATAATTGTCCCTGCATAGTTTTTTAACTTGAAACTTTCGTTAAAAGAATATAGTATGTACTATGTTCACATCTGTATTTTGTACAGAATATGTATTAGTTCCTAAATATTTTATATACTGACTAGTAAAATCTGAAGTTGTGTTGGTCGTTTAGTAATTAGTATAAAAAGACCCTTAGTAACTATTTATTTTGGATACAACATAGCAAAATCTAAAGTAGTATTTAGGTCATAATAAATAATTAGCATATTAAGCTAAGAGTACCTGAATATTTTGGATACAAAATACTAAAAAGTTAAATAGCGATGGTCATGGTAGTGAAGTAGAATATAAAACAGTCCCTGCATATTTTTGATGCCAACTAGTAATACCTAAATTATTACATTTAACTATTGTAAGAATTGTAATACAAAACAGTCCCTGCATGTATAGATGATGCACTAGTAATACCTAAATTATTACCTTTGACTATTCTAAGAATTGCAATACAAAACAGTCCCTGCATATATTGGATGATGAACTAGTAATACCTAAATGACTACCTTTGACTATTGTAAGAATTGTAATACAAAACAGTCCCTGCATGTATTAGATGATGAACTAGTAATACCTAAATTATTACCTTTGACTATTGTAAGAATTGCAATACAAAACAGTCCCTGCATATATTGGATGATGAACTAGAAATACCTAATTTATTACCTTTGACTATTGTAAGAATTCCAATAAAAAACAATCGTTGCTTTCCTCGAATGCCCACTTCAAACCCTAAAATAACTTTAAACATACTCTAGTTATAATTATAATAATATGCAGTCTAAGCATATTTGGGATACTAAATAGTGATAGGCCTACATAAAGAAGCACTGTCTGTATTAAATAATAATAAATTAGTCACTAAATATGTTTTATGCAAGCGATTAAGAGGCAAAATTAGCATTGGTCATGTGAAATATTTATGATACAAATTAGTTCCTGCATATTTTGGATGCGAACTCGTGAAACTCAACGTTCTATTAGTCATATTAATAATAATTACAAAAATAGTCCATGCATATGTTGGATGCAAGCTGTTAAAAGCAAAAGTAGCATTGGTCAAGGGAAATATTTACATTACAAATCAGTCCCTGCATATTTTGGATGCGAGCTAGTGAAACTTAAAATTTTGTTAGTCATATTAATAGTTAGTACAAAATGGTCCCTGCATAGTTGTATGTTAGCTAAGAAAGCATAAACAGCATTGACAATAATATAATATACAGTATTAGCATTCAAATTAGTCCCTGTATATGTTGCACGTCAGCTAGTGATAGCTAACATGGTATTGGCCATAGTACATAATTAGAATACAAATTAGTCTCTACATTTATGTTGGATGGCAGCTGGTGAAAGTGAAAGTAGCATTGGCCATAGTATACAATTATACTACAAATTACTCCCTGCATATATTAGATGGTAATATATGTTGGATGTTAGTTGAGAAATATAAAGTAGCATTCGCCATAATACATAATTAGAATAGAAATTAGACTCTGTATTGTTGAATGTCAGTTGGTGAAAGCTAAAGTAGCATTGGCCGTAGTACATAATTAGAATACAAATTAGTCTCTGCATAAGTTTGTCGTCAGCTGGTGATAGCTAACATAGTATTGGCCATAGTACATAATTAGAATACAAATTAGTCTCTACATATGTTGGATGTCATCTGGTGACAGCTAAAGTAGCATTAACCATAGTATATAATTAGAATACAAATTAGATTCTGCATACGTTGAATGCCAGCTGGTGATAGCTAAAGTAGCATTATCCATAGTATATAATTGGAATACAAATTAGTCTCTGCATAGGTTGAATGCCAGCTGGTGATAGC
>JAGFPH010000491.1:451299-461361 GCA_018207615.1 Philaenus spumarius
CATAAAGCATAGTTGTCTATCTTGATGAAACTCAGTTGAATTTAATTGTCACTGTGTCAGTAATATATACTGCAAATAATAAAACATTCAAGAATTGAGATTAAGTGTTCGCCGTTGGAATTTCTATTAATTTAAAAATGTTCTGACACTTATCTGTGACTGCCAAACGTTAACTTTCTGTGGATATAAAGCGAATTGATAGTAGAGTTAATTTTGTCGTGTGAGGTATTGTAACAAAAAGGCTTTGTTAAAAGGTAAAACACTATTTTTTAAAGAATTTTTGTTTGGATTTTTTAAGATAAACCCAAAAATGTTGATCAACCAATCCCCCCCTCCACTTCCCTCTATATTTTTAAAGTAGATCTACTGAAGTTATACAATTTTGAAAACGTCGTGGTGTTAGTGAAACGCTTAAATGGATCCATACATTTATGAAAAATTATTACGGATTACAGTAATAGTTAGTTTGGGAGCCGTCACTTCCTTACGGATAACTACTTCCAATGTATAATTTATTCCTTTCTTGGCTATTGTTGGGTACATAGAGTTGATGCGTTGACGCTATTGATATCATTTTGGAAATTATTTTAGGACTGCTTACAAAAAGTTTAACTCTAACATATTCTTTATTAAACCCCGACACAAAAAGAGGGGTGTTATAAGTTTAACGTGTGTGTCTGTGTATCTGTGCATCTGTATATCTGTGCTATCTGTGGCATCGTAGCTCCCAAACGGTTCAACCGATTTTGATATATTTGTTGTTTGTTTGAAAGGTGACCTGCTCGAGAGTGTTCTTAGATGGTCCAAGAAAATCTGTTCGACAGTTCGGGTTAAAACAAATATATATATGTACTAATTAATATGTTGTAACACAGCCTTGTTTATTCTGTCATTAAAAAAACACCAAAGTATTTAACCCTTTGATCGCCATCTTCCAATTGAACGGACGTTATACAAATTCCGTGTTTTTAACGTTAAATAAATAACACATAAACATTAGTACTTGTTTTAGACTAATATTGAATCAAATAAGATATATACAGTGATTTTTTAACTTGGTAACATTGACTATTATGAAAAAGCGGACGCTTTTTCAACTTGGTGGGAATCAGCTGTCAAATAATAGGCCTATACACGGTATATATTTGTTGCGTTTAATCAAATTTTGCATAGAATTCTTGAGTTTTTTGTAGGCAGATTTGTGAAAATCTTATCAATAAATTATAAATGTTTCCTACTCATAAAATATTTTTTAAAAGTTTTTTAGTGCTATTTTAAAAAAATTCTAATTTCTTATTTTACAGTTTTTATCCTATATCAATGACAAATATTTATATTCATACGCATGAATTAAACGCATACATTATATTGTCTAAAAACAAAAAAAAAGAACATTCAGTTTGCTTAAAAAAATATGAAAGTTATTAAATACATCTACCATGAGGTCAAATTATCAGATTAGGCCTTAGCCGTTTTGTGTAGGAAAGCCGCACGAGGCGCTTGCGGCCAAAGGGTTAAAACGGTCTGCAGTACTTTCTTTAACATACTTTCACTGTTTACACAAATAGCAGGTAAACATAGACTGCAAAACAATAATATAACCCCGATTTGCCATACAAAGAATTTATTTTTTGTTTGTTAATATTATCGTTAATAGTTTGTGTTCATAGGGGCAATGAAGATCGAAGAGTAGAATGACGTAAATTGTCGGAGCAAGTCAACGTCAATAAACGTACACCCCAAAATAGCTAACGTAGGCTTGCCGAGTGTTATTGATCCGTATTTTATTCGTACTATGGGCACTATGGAAAGAATGCACACAAAATATCCAAATTAACGTTTTCAATGTATGCCAGTTATGCTAATGAAGACGGGACAGCGCACGCTAAAACGGACGCCAGTAGCTAGGTTCGAACCAAGTCAACAGTGAACGAACTGGACGTTTCGGCTGTTCTACAATTATCAAGTAACCGTTTGCCATATATAAATAATATTAACAAATTAGACACATACTGAGGAAATATAGAAAGTTACCATTTCAAGATGATGTAGCTCTAGATAGTAAATTTCACGAACGTTAAACAAAATTAAAAAATGTACACATTAACAGTGGGACCATGGAGAGTTTTAGGAGCTGACTTTACCTGCAGCAATAGGCCACTTGGTTGTTTTTTATGAAAAATATTGTGGTTTTTATCACATATTGTGTATTCACTTATAATTTTATATTTATTTCAATGGTTATTTATTTTATATACTTTCTTTATTTCACTGCAATTGACTATTCACTGTATTTTGGGTATTTAATAATGCATCTATATATATAAAAGCGAAATACCACTCACTCACTCACTCACTCACTGACTCACTCATCACGATTTCTCAAAAACTACTGAATGGATTGAAATGAAATTCGGTATGTAGCTTCCTCTAGGACCATAGGTGCTCACTAAGAAAGGGTTTAAAAAAATTCGAAATTTTAGGTTGGGGGGTTTGGGGGATCAAAGTTATTAAATCACGATTTCTTCAAAACTACCGAACGGATTGGAATCAAATTTGGTATGTAGCTTCCTCTAGGGCCATAGGTGCTCACTAAGAAAGGGTATGAAAAATTTCGAAATTTTAGGAGGGGTTTTTGGGGGGGATCAAAGTTACTAAAATCATAATTTCATATATTTTATTATTATGACAATAGTGCTTTTATTATTTTTGAACACTTAAAAAGAATACAATTACGTTAAAAAGACTGAAAATACCAACCACCAGGGGCAATGCCGTACGGGTCAGCTAGTATTTTTATATTGTTAAAACGTGTTTATATATTTATAATTGAATATCTGACTCGTTGTATGAATCAATAAATAAATTAAATGAAACACTCATGTTGCTAGATAAAGTCAGTGATGTTATAAACCTTTTTGTTACCAAAATCCAAATGTTTCTTATCGTTTTTGTAGTTACAGTAAGGGTCCAAATATTACACATTATTTGTCTTAAAGTATACATTTTATAACAAATAATATCCAAATATTTAAACGGTCATTGCATTGTACCTTGCTGAAAATGTTTGATACACAAAAACTATAAAAATGGAAAACTACATACTCAACCTGTCACAAGGTTGAAGTTTTTAAAGAACCGGGGTTCAAAACACACCTGGCTTGATACCTGCTGAAATTGTACCTTCCACAAGTTATTTGCGAAGCAAACAGTTATAATATCCATCAACTTAATTTTAAACCACATGCTCGCCCTCTCGGGTATCTGAGAATGCCAGAATGTACGGGAATCTGTAATCAGTTTATTTGCTGTATTAGAATGCAACTTTAAATAATGATTCGGAGTTAAAATTACCAAAAGGATTATTTTTTCGTACACCACTTTAATGTTTCTATAAATTAAATATATTACACTGAAAAAGTATATAAGTAAGAGGAAATATTAACCATAAGATCTAAAACACATAGATTTATCATCTGTTATAAACTGTGGCAAACGAATATAATATTTCCTCTACCCGACTATACAAAATACTGTAATACCCTGAAGGTATCTACATGTTTATATAGGCTGATTGTTAGGTAATGTTAAAACATGTTTAAGCTAAAATTGAATTTTATTTTAATAGAAGTTGTGATTCTTTCGATCTTCTTTACTTTCTCCCACCTATTCGCAGTATATGGAGAAAGTATTGTTTTCGTCCAAATTTTCGAATTTGAATTTTTAGCGGTATTATCTGTTTTGGTGCTCCCTGAACCCAAAAACATTTTTCAGTGGAACTATCTGTGTTGGTGCTCCCTGAACCCAAAAATATTTTTAGCGGAATTATTTGTTTTGGTGCTCCCTGAACCCAAAAAAGTGGTTTTTTGGTGAGTCTGTCCTTGTGTCTGTTAGGATGTGTACAGAGCTGGAGACCATAACAACGGTCCGATTTTGATTAAATTTGGTATGTTAGTGTAATAAATTCTGGAATATCTCCAGGCATTTTTTTCATTTTTTCAAATTTTTGATTTTAAGGGGTTTTACCCCCCAAAAAATGGCAAAAAACAAGAAAAATCTAAATTTCTCAAAAACGGCTTTAACCTTTTCAGTGGCGGGTTTTGAACAACATAGGGTCACCTAGTGGAGCGGGTTTATTAAAGCTATTACCAAAATTATCATTTACTTGTCCTAAAAATCAAGAAATCAATTGTTTAGTATTTTTTTAATTAAAGCTATTACCAAAATGCAGGTTTATTAAAGCTATTACCAAAATGCGTTTAACGGTTTTGATCAAATTATTTGTAGTCCTTTATGTACCCTACCATATGCAAAAAACCGCATCTTTCTAAAAATTTTCGTTTAGGTAATAATAATAACTGATTTTTGGGGGTTTTTGGCCAAAAAGGGGGTTGTTTTACAAATTTTTCAAAACCTTTTTTCGTGCATCTATGCAGGCCTAATTGACATGTTTGGTGCAAATTTGTTCGAAATCGATCGAATAGTTTTAATAATAATAATAATATTTATTAGTTACATTCCTACTTTAATGTGCCCTCCCCACCTCCCATCCTACTTTAATACAATTATAAATCACAGTGAATCTGTTTAATAATTTAAATATGTTTGTGAGAAAGTATGTGCCAGTTCCTGGTACCGTTTATTTATTGTTGTTCTTTATTATTGTTTAAAATTCTTGAATGACGCATCTTATGCAATTTAATAGTATAAAACATTTAATGAAATTACACGCAAGTTGGCAAACACGCCTAACTCTTCTTTAATTATTTGTGTTAATAGTAAAAGTGTGTAAGTTTAACTCTTTACTTATGGTGAATGTATACAGCACTGTCGGAGGAAGTGCAAAGTGCAGTAGTGCCGTAAGACACGCCCCCAAAGGGATCCATATTTCACATTTAAACATTAGTGGTGATACTAACCATTGTTGTCTAATTACTTACCCCACCACTTTGCAGCAAGGGTGTGTAAATGGAATTTTGTTCAAAGTTACGCACTGTATTCGCAAAGAACAACCTCATCGAAATCTCTAAAACTGAGAGAAGACATATCAAATAAAAATAGAATATAATGGGCCCACTGATACACTGCAAATCATCACACTATCGAAAATAGTAATTTTCAATATCAGCTGTGAATATTTAAAATAACGTTTTCTCGGTCTAGATCGGCCAAATCAGCTGGATATTTTTGCCGATCTCTAAATTAGTTATAAATTATAGCACCAGTAGAGCTATCAATAATAATTATGATTTGAAATGTCGTCTTATTAATTTATTAGATATAATTTCGATTTGAACAAAGAACCAAACGTGAATAACAACAAAAACTACATATTGATACTATTTACAAGTATTAAATAAATAAACTTTTAACTTATTATTTAAAAAAGTACATCAGTACTTTTATTCATGTACCAGTATCGGTAGTGAGGTGTAATGTTTGTGGCTATTCTCGGTTGAAAGCGATAACATAAGGACATAATAAATCAGCGAAGACAAGATAAACTTTTTCTAAAAAATCAATTCCTATAAATTCTTAGAATTAAAGAAGGTTTTTATTTGTATCGCTATTGATAATAAAATCAGCTGATCTCAATAATTTAGTTAGTGCTGTAAACGTAAACTATGTTGTCATTGTACTTCAGGAATGTTACTGAGAAACGATATGTTATTTTGAAAAAAATATTAAATTTATTATTAATATAATTAATCACAGTGTGATGAAAAGTATCGTTCACACACGGGACAAAAGTGGCTTTTCGATCCTCGCTCATTTTTCGAGTTAAACTTGAGCTCTTATCGGAAAGCATCACTTTCGGTCCTAGTGATGAAAGCTATTGGAAGCTTATATATTATTGAATTGTAAAACTTACCAAGTTAAATTTCAAGTTTTATTTTAAAAGGTATATAAACATTATCAATTCGATAAACTACGCGAAAACTGTTTTGTCCGTTTCCGCTTTGCATTAGAAGAGGTAAAAATCCGAACTTTTATAAGACCAATCGTTTGCCGGTCATCTGTCTACACAATCGATTTTCTCCAGAACGGATAATGGTATCAAAAAGAAATTTGTATAGAAATTTGGCGTCATGGTTATTGTTATTGGTTAGCCTGTTATAGTTCTTATTGAGTTGTGAGTATATGACATGTAGCGTTGTTGTGGAGAGCAGAGTAACAGAGAAGCTAGTCCAGTCCGATACAGTTGTAAACTCCAACGCAAGTTACTGGCTATCGACTTACAAGCTCTATATAGCCTACTACTGTCCTTTTTCATTAGTCTTTTCTCCGGTTTATTCACATTTTCTTTCATTTCTGCACTCGGAAATACCATAGAATACCGATTATCCGAACTCCAATCATCCGGATTGCCAATTAACCGGAACGTTGGAAAGATTTTAATTAAAAGTCGTAAATTTTCTGTGTCAGGGAAGGATCGATACTATCCACCCACATCTTCTCAACGACCGTAGAGTCGGCGGAAGGTAACAAATAGTAAGCAACAAACAATGTCGGACTTTTTCATAAAAATCTCTTGTTTTGTGTATTAAAAGTTATGTGTAAAATTATAGACTTTGTTTTCAATAAATAATAAACAAAATTTTAACGTTATTAATCTGTTTCCAACTGTCCGAATTTTTAGTTACCGATTGTAAATCGGTTGTTACAAATCAGTTGTTCGAATAATACGGATAATCGGTGTTCTACTGTTCCAAAAACATCTCCTTTTAACAAAGTGCGACTCAAAAATTAATAAACTGTAGAATTAGAGGTTGCAGCAGACGCACAGACTGACATGACGAAAGTACATAACACACTAGTGGCAAATTAACCGTAACACTCCCACCCCCACGGATTAGCAGTGTATCTATGTGGAGGCTACCTGAGTATTTTTTTTTTTTTAATATGAGGAACTAATGTAGGCTATAATAATATTTCTTTGACTTTTATAATCAGTATATTCATTTATACAAATTTAAAGAAGAGATACTCATTCGCTTAGCTTCGGAAATATTCGCACACCTTCGTATAACATCTAAATATATTCGATTATTAATTTCTCCATTGTATTATTAATAACTTCTAAATCATTTTGATATATCAATATGAAATACAAATCAATCAATAGATAATATTTTTATCTTTGTTTTGATTCTTATAATAATGAATATAAATAGACAATTTTGACAAATCGGCCTACAGATTTATAATCCTTATAATTGTACACATTTTCCAATTAAAAATTACCTCAGCATAGTTAGGTAGGCTTAAATAAAGTTTGATGTTTTTAAATAGTATTTTTATAAATGATGTATTACTAATGTTTATCTAATTAATCTGCCTGTGCTATTTCACGGGGGCTTACTAGTTTTATTATAAAACTCATGTTTTTTGTAACTTATAATGTTAGAAATTTCTTTTAGACAATATTATTTACAGATATTACATAAGTATTTACCATAACTTAACACACCAACAAGGTGTACAACTACTCCGTAAACAATTAAAACATTATTTTCTATCTAAAAGATATAGCAAGGTAGCTTTATATTCTTATTTTAATGCGAGGAGTGTTTACAGAATTGTATTTATTATTTAAAACTCGATCGTACGTAGCAACTGTAACAATGTTGCGTTTAGATTGACATATTTTACTATACATTACAAGTTTCAGTCGTCTAACCTAACCTGTCTCTTTTCCTTCCAGCTATTTACTTAGTGAGACACATTGCTTCGCCTGTACCCGTACCGATGCTCTGTATTTATTACGTACACACATGTACTATATATTGTGTATAATTAAACATGAATTCGATCGATAGTAAATCGTTCGGAAAAAGATAGAACGATATAATGGTGTATAAAGTCGAGAAAAGAAACCGACTGCCGGGAATTGACAAAGAAGATAAGCTTTTAAGAATCTTTTGTTCTATCAACAACAAAACATAATCGTGGTTCTCCATCACATTAATTTAGCCAGCAACGGTGAGCAACGGTGAGCAACGGTGAGCGGGTGCGACTACGGCGCCAGTGTCTAGCTCGAACCACCCAAAGCGGACCGCGTTTTTCATTTTTCTTTCCGTGTAAAAAGATAAACAATCAGTCTGTTGTTATATATTCCATTATGTAAGCAACATATGTAGACCTCCCATCAACAGTGGAAGGGGAAGTGAAGAAGAAAAACGAGTGGAATATATTGCCTATTTTATATACTACTGTTTGGCCGTTTGGTCCACGTCAAGAAAGCGACGGCATTTCGTCTGGTTGACGGAAGTTATTGGTTTAATTGTACCGCATTGTTTATCTTTACTCAGAATACCAGTCGGTAATAACCAGTTTTAACGCGTTAGTGTGGAACTGGATATATATTTCGTTTTATAATACATAATACAATCACTGATTGTGACGTAACAGTTTGATGAATCGGTTAACTAATTAATAGAAATAGTTTGATTTACTGCTATTCTTGTCCTGTATATTATATACTCAGCTAGGAAAGGTAACTAGTAAAATACAAGAAAAATAGTGTTAATTGTATTATTTATTTTTGAAATAAATGGTAATTTTAACGGCAAGAATAATACAGACCAAATATTTTTTTCCTACAGCCTATGGTATTTAAAAAAATTATAATTTGCATGACCAAAAAGTAATTACAGAAGAAAATGAATATAGCACTTATTTTAGGTATTCCTGATTAGATATATACACTAGCTGACCCGTGCAAATATTTCGCACATTAGGAGTAGGCCTACTTACCTGATTTAATACGTTGATTTAGTTCAGTTGATTACGTTTATTTATTTACGTTGGTTTCTAAATAACAGTTTATAACGATTTACAACACCTTTGAGAAATAATATATATAATTTTTTTTTTAATGCTAATACAAATCAATATCAGCGCAGCGGTTGCAAACAAATACACTCTCTTTGTTTAAGCGCACGTAGCACTTTTTGATGAGGTAAAATATATGATACGCAGTTAAAATGAAACGCTTTGCGTTTTTGATTTGGTAGATGATTTTTTCTTCATTAGTTTACACATGTACTAATATAAACCAGAAGTATACTGTAACAGCTGGTCGTAAAAGAAGAAGGAATCGACGAAATAAAATAGGCAGTGGTAAATTCAAAGGCTTACACTAAAATAGCTGTATGGGTTTAGTCACGTCACGCTACCGATGCAATGGACATTTGCTTCCTCATTTTGTAATTTGTGTTATTTTTA
The DNA here is from genome assembly GCA_018207615.1 of Philaenus spumarius. NCBI lineage: Eukaryota > Metazoa > Arthropoda > Insecta > Hemiptera > Aphrophoridae > Philaenus > Philaenus spumarius. Next base: position 460,528 of record JAGFPH010000491.1, read on the forward strand.
TTATTATTTGACTATAGATAAAAAACCATTTTTATATTTTTATTTTGTAGATTCCAATTTTAAATTGTACAAGATAAAAATAATGATAAAATTTCGGATTAAACCAACGATTTATATTAATGACAGTTTTCACTTCTGTCGGCAGTCCCAATTCTGCTTTCTTTTCTTTTTTCATATTATTTAGCCTAAATATATATATTTAATGTATTGTTATTTGTATCTTTCGCAAACAAATGGAAATAAGGGTGGACTCGACTTTTATTTAACTCATCTTTTTCTTGTTTACAAATACAGTATTTTATTTACTATCGAAATATCATAGGACTCTGCCCATAACAGGATTGCCATAAACTGTTTCATTTCAACTGAATTTGTTCATGTATTGGAATTCCAGCTGTAAGAATTAAACTCTTATTATTTAACCTTAAAACATTACGTCGTTCCTGTATTTGTTTGAGCCACTATGTTCTGTACATAGATTTATATTTAAACGTTACTAAGCTAACCATAATGATTATACAAGTAAAGAAAATGTTATACCTGATCCACATACAAGCTCTGGTGGAAAAATTCTCTTTATTACAGTATTTCATATTATATTTATGGAGGGATGATTTTATTTGTAGTGCTGAATGAAACAATGTTTATTTTATATTGCACTAGTTATTTGTAAAGAAACCCCTTTATATTCATCAACATTTTAAACCCACGCGTAGGGCTACATGCAGATAGTCTAGGCACTTTGTACAAGTCAAAAGGTAATTGAATTAGCGAAATCCTGCTATCTGCTAGTCGTTTATTGCCTTTATTAGTTAGTGGCTTTCTATTTAAACC
>JAGFPH010000491.1:485856-521979 GCA_018207615.1 Philaenus spumarius
GATCAGGCCAACACGGGCTCAGTGAGTTCAGCTTTGAAGTGATATTGCCCATACAGCACTGAATAAGGATGTACGTGATTACGGTATCTGATTCAAAAGCTGCATAAGATTATTGCTCAGTAATTAAAAAAAAAAAAAAATACTTTCACAAGCTGGTGTAGTCCTAATAAATAAACTCCGAAATAGCATATCACAAAACCAAAATTACAGCACATTTAAAAATATCTTAAATAACTTTTGTTTGCGATTCTTTTATTCGATGCGATGGAGGAATTGAGAGTGCCTAAGTTTTGTAGCTGCAAACTCGTGTTATCATTTGTTTAAAGTAATCAGTTTAGTATTTAATGTGTTTGGTTCTTTGTGAAAATGTCTTCATAGTAATAATTTATAACACTTTCGAAGTTTTACGTGTTGAGTTAAAATTCCTTTACACTTTTAATTTTCAATAGTTTTAATGTTGTTTGAACTATAGTAAAATGTATAGTTGTTGTGAATAGTTTAAAGGATTTTAATTGTTATTAATTAATTATTATCCATTTCAAATTTTGATTTTATATAATACGAGTCCTATATAACTGCGAGAATGTTCCGGTCTCAATGCAAATGAATGGAATTAGCCTCATATTCTGATTTTAAACGTTTGACAGATTTGCCAAATGAAGAAACATTGTATAAGAAACAAAAATTAATATATACATTTTCAGTATCAATAGTACTTGTATTATAAAAATCTGTAAATAAAAATAGAAAGGTAATTTTTTTCTTTTGTATAAGAATTTACACATCTTAAAATTAATTTTGCTTAATCCAACATTAATTTTTTCATCAAATTTAATGTGTTAAACTCAATTTCAGTTTATTAATTCCAAACTTCAGCTTTTGATAGCGAAGTAAATTTATAACTATGGTAAATAAATAATTAAATGTTTCTCACATTGAGTTTTTTTAGTTTAATATCTTTGGCTGAGGGAATAGTAGTACATGATACTCTTCTGCTGTACAAATAAGGGTTACACATCCCATACAATGCAACTTCTTAAAGTCGATGTCAAATATACATTTATTACGCATTTTGTAATGTTGGCAAATTTGTGTACATCGGCTGCTGTAGTCAGTCTTGTGACTGCAGTCAGATTACTCAAAGATAACGCAATAAATACATTGGCTTAACATTTGGTGAAAAACTATGGCTTAGAGAATATTTTTATATTAAATAAAATATATATTATGTTTTTAAGGACATTTTTATTTATTAAAACATGTGTACCTTATCAAGTACAGTGACAAGGATAATAATATTACTTTGCAATTGTACATTCTAAGTTGGCTTACTGTTTATTTATTTGGAGAAGTATATGTAATTCACCTTTAATACCATTGAATAGTCTCAAAAAACCTTTCCCTGGAATTATGTGTAAAAAGTACTGGTTTCAAAACTAATTCCCAAGCTTAATGCAAAACTCTTCGTATTCGTTGTCTCTATGTTTTTAAATGTTAGAAATATTTTAGGGAGTAAGTTACAATAAATAAAGAGGCTGTGATCAATCACAGAGTCGCTACTAAGCCACTTAACAATAATTATTTGTAATGTTACTCAAATATCACAAAATATTTGTTGTATAAAAAACGTTCTTCTTTCTTGGATCAAGATCATATTGCTTGCATATTTAAAGTATAACTCTGATATTTTCCATTCAAAACTCAAACTTAGATATTGGCAACTCTCAATTTCTCTTGTGGTTTTGGGAAATAAGTTTAAAACTATTAAATAACTCTACATAGTGAATGTCAATGTATGGAAGTTTGAATAATAATATCGTATCTAGCAAGATGCATGGAATAGGAATATAAGTGAGCTTGAACGTATGATTCAGGCCCACTGAGAGGGTGGAGCAAATGGGGCAAATGCACAGGTTGCCTAAAAAAACAAAAATGATAATAACAAAATACAAAATAAAATTAAAAGAAAACATAGTTATTTCTTCAAATAATCTTGTTTAAATAGTTTTAAGTAAGTTAATGAATATGTTAAATCAGTATAATTAGATAATGTAAGTAGAGAGTAATAAGTTTTAGGTATGTCTAACAATACTAATACCAAGTAATTTTGTTAATTGTTAGTTAAAAAGTTTTTTCTGATTTTTTTAAAACTAAACTAGTCGTTAAAATTACACGTATTCAGATTGTTATTTTCGATTTTCCTGTGTACTTTTTAATTTTCAAATTTATAATAATTATAAGCACGACTTTTTTAAAGTAATAATTAAAAGTGATTGTGTTTTTTCTTTGGGTTTTTTTGTATATGTTTTTGATTTAAAAAGTTGTTAAATCTACAAATTTTCAGATTGTTTTAATATTTGAATTTCTGTAGACTTTAAAAAAAAAAATTGTTGTTTGAACTTTTTTTACTTGTTTATGGTAGAAATGAGTATTGTAATGTTTACTTGATCAACAAAATCGGAAGGACAAATAATTAAGTCCTTTATTTTGTTGTTTCAAAAGAGCAAATGTAGGCCAAATAAGGCGAAATTCTTGAGTACAATAATGAAAAAAGGCGAATAGGACAAGAATCGAAGGGTTACTTTAATTTAAAAATTTATGTAGTTTGAATTTTACAATAATGAAGTTAAAAATTAAAAGAAAAAAATTCAGTATTGTACAATATAATCAACTTGAATGTAAGTATTCAAACAGAAAAGTAATATAGTTATTTGTTTATACTGAAAGATCTGAAAAACGTCCGATTGGACTTTTTGGCAACATGTAGTCGATATATTTATATATAAAAGGGTGCCCGGTATTATTTATATTGCATAGGGGCCCATACATTCCCTGGGCGGCACTGGTATGAATGAGTGTGTATAGGCCAAAATAAATTTATTTTTATTTTAAAATAAATGTATTTTGTCTCAACAAAATAAGTCTGACTGTCTTTTTGCATGTCTGTGTGTATTATAGTGTAATACTTAAAATTAACGTATTACTGCGTTGTGACCAATAATGTAAGAATTATTGCCAATTTTTGAATTTAAACATACGTTTAAATATTCTATGTAATTGTATCAATAAACATCAAGATGTATCAAAATTAACGAGAATTTTGTAAAAAAAAATGCTTAGCTGGGGTTCGCTTAATCCGATTTGTAGTAATTTGTATAATTATTATGACAGCAATTAGTTTTATAGCTAAACAAGTAACACGGCTTATTAAAGCCACTAGCTTCAATAACTAAACAATTTTTAACTTTTAGGACTATCCTGGACCAACATAAATGATTTCAACTTAGACGTATATTTTAAACTCGGGTTTGCCGTACAAACTGGTTCATTTGGTTTGAGGAAGGAAACTTTAAGAAATGAAGGTCAGTTTTACAAAATAATAAAATCATAAGAACATAGACCTAAGAGAGTTACCATATTTTGGGCATTTGAATCATAAGCATATTTCAAATGCCTCTTTTTTCAAGTAATAAAGTAAATTATGTCCAGGTTTTTATTCTTCGTATAATAGTAGTCTACCAAGTTAAATTATTCGTTCACTTTAAAATATTACAAGATGACATTAATAACAACAAAAAACATGTTTTTCATTTTTTCTTAGAGTTGAGCGAATTTAAAAAAATAAGTTTTATATGTTTTAGGGTTTTAACCAACTATTTGGGAAATTGGTCTAATCACGAAAGCGCTGAAGAGCTGCGTGCGTGACCGAAATTATGACCTGCGCTTTTCGAGTTTGCACCTCGACCTTCCGGCATCGGTTTGTTACTGCTTCGCTTAGCTCGCAGTGAATAAACTCGTGTACTCGGTGGTCGGCCTTGATCAGGTACTTTTATGGTATTTTACGTTTTGATCGATTTCGGGGAACCAGGCGTGCTATAAGATCGTGTAAAAAAATAAATGTGCAGAATAACCTCCATTATTTATTTGTTAGATAAAACAACAAAATAGTCTCATTCTAGTACGAAAAACCTAAAAAAATGGTTACTTCCTGTCAAAAAACGTGCTTCTGTTAGTTGGATTTTGTTTGTTTGTGTGCACCAAATTTGGACCAAATCGTAAGTAAAATCCGGCCGTTAGAGTGCGAACACATACATATATAAATAATTTTAATGACTCTCCAAAACGTTTTGTGTGGACTATAATCGTTGCTCACTGACCACGCACGACCTTAGGTAAGAGTCACTGCAATAGCTCATTTTTCCTATGGAAATTTGCCAATAACTGTATGAATTACTTCTAAATGGTTTGCAAAATTAGTAATCATTGATTTCTTAATTTAAAAATAATAATATCTCAACGTAATATTATAAAGGCCTACATATATAAGCTAGTGAGTAAATAAATAGGTGTCTTAGGAACTACATCTTCGAGACTTTTATCTAGTTATTCAAAGCTTAAACGTTAAAATGAAAAATAAGAGTTTTGTTACCGTTCAGCTAACTTAACAACAAACATATCAAGTTACAAATTATGGAAAAACTACCTTCAAGGCAATCACATGTTTAGCTTTACAAGTATATGTATACAAGATGACTGAAAACTTTTAGAATTCCACGTACATTATTGGTTCAACAGGTTAAAGGTTCAAATAAACAATTAAATAAGAATATCATTTAGTTTCATAACTCCAGTGTTTGCTAAGCTGCAGGACAGACAAAAAGGTTTCGAAAGATGTATAGCTCTAGCGTTTATTATAATCGATCCGATTTGCTCAAACGAATATGGTTTGATTATAGCTTCAACATATATGATACTTTTATACAGACCTAAAACTCTGTTTTCCAAAATGTTTAGTTTTCGGTTGAAAAAACAAAGAAATTTGTTGACAAAAATTTAGGATTGATTCAAAGAATATGTTTTTATATGAATTATTTTTTCTTACCTGAAGATGTTACCGGTTTACAATGAGGAGAAAAAGTAAGTAAGTAAAGTAAGTAAGTTTTATTCATCGCTTCTTTACAAAATCAACAGTATAAAAAATATATAAACTAAAACACACTACATATTCTATCAAATAAAAATAAGTATACATACTTTACTGTTCAAAATATAATAGGTTCTAATTAGTTTCAAATGAGAAGCAATAAATCCCCGAGGTATATAACACCTGTAAGGGGCAACAAAACAACAAAAATATAACACAAAAGAACTAAGAATAAAAAATGAAGAAAAACAAAAAAATATTTATAATTTAATTACTATTTAAGCGAGAAATCGCAGAGAGAAATGCAGCCGGACCAATCACAATAACAATCACAATTAAGCAGAGTCTAGAATAACTAACTCAAAAATCAGCTTCTACATTTGATTACATTGCATAAGCAATGCAATACATATTTACAATAAAACTTAACAAAAATACCATTCTAAACAAAAACTACATATTAACTTACATTACTAACCTGTCATTCATTCATACACGCTCAATATCACTCATTCATTCCTTTTACACTCTCAATAACCAACATTAAAAAAGAAATCAATGTTTTTAACTTCAGTTAAATGATTCCTCAATAATCTTATAAATCTAAATTTATTTCCACATATTTTAATATTTTCCGGTAAATAATTAAAAAACTTTGGTGCTAAATATGTATAGAATTTCATAAATACTGAAAGGTTTGGTTTCGGTACATTGACATTAAATTTATTTCTTAATTCTTTACTCCTTGATGTCAAGCTACTATTATTGTTCCCACTCCTGTCAAAGAAAATTTCCAAAACCTTATAAATATATAAACTCCTCAATGGTAAAATATTCAAAGTTTGAAAAAGGGGTGATGTGTGCTCATTTTTCTGCTTGTTTGAAACAATCCGTATGAAATACTTTTGTAAAGTTATAATGGGTTTTACTGTAGTATAATACGCTCCTCCCCAAACTGATAGACCGTACTCTAACTTTGAGCTCACCAGAGCATAGTAAAGAGTCTTTAAAATATTCCTATTGCATAGATATTTTAACATATAAAAAACGCGAATGTACTTTATCAATGTATTCTTTAAGTAACTTATATGTGTTTTCCATGTCAACCTTGCGTCAAAAAACAATCCTAAGTATTTGATATTATCAACCTGTTCTATAGAAAGACACGTGCATTTATTTGAGTTACAATTTATACTGTGATACTTTAAGGGCTCAGCAAAGAAGGAACTTCTGGCAATACTGAAAATTATATATTTTGTCTTCGGGCTCATGATCATATAATTTTGCGTGAACCACCAGCGCAAAGCGGATATGTCATTCTGCATTTTTACTTTTAATTGTTCTTCGGAATCAGCTTTATAAAACAAAGCGGAATCATCAGCGAAAGCTACAAGTTCACCCATGAACTTTCCATTGCATAGGCTATTAAAAATATATTAAAAACAAAGGGCCAGAGAGCACAGACCCCTGTGGGATACCATATTGAGCATGTCCTATATCGCTGTAACTATCGTTTATTTTAGTTTGTTGTATTCTACCATTTAGGTACGAGCAAAACCATTGCAATGCTACACCTCTAACCCCAGCGTCATATAAACGAGATAAAAGAATGTCGTGATCCACCGTGTCAAAAGCCTTCATTACATCTACAAAAATACCAGAGCTACATTTACCTTCATTTACACCATTATAAACCTTACTCATAAATTGGAGTAGTGCATTATTTGTATTCAATTTCTCCCTAAATCCAAATTGTTTAACACTGAAAAATTTATTTTTGTCCAAAAAACTAACTAATCTTCGCTTAACAACCTTCTCTAGGATTTTCGAAAATATCGACAGCAACGCAATAGGTCTATAATTACTAGGATCCCTTTTATCGTTTTTTTTATAAAGGGGTTTAACAATTGATTTTTTTAAAGCACACGGAAATTCTCCCGCACTCAGACTGAAATTAAACAAATACACGAGTACTTCCACAATATTATCCGAAATCTGTTTAATAATTACCGGTGTAATATTATCAAAACCAGGTGCTTTTCTGTTCTGTAAAAAGTTAATAATTATTTCTTTAATTTCTTTTTTTGAAGTTGGATAAAAAAACAGAGAACGACTACTTACATTAATTTTAAACAAGTTATCATAATTTGCTGCGAAATTTGGAATACAAGCTCTTTGTATCGTAATATCTTTTCTAAGGTCTGCAGTTACACTGCAGAAATAGGAATTGAAAATGTTTGCAATCTCTACTGGGTCATAAACCATCTGACCGTTACTATCTTTCAACGCAATGTTTTCGTTGCTCACAGTTTCCTCACCAATTAAATGCTTAATAGTTTTCCACTGTCGTTTGGGGTCTCGTTTGGTTTCTTCAAAAATACCAGTATAGTAACAATTTTTTGTTTCGCGTGTAGCATTTATTACCCTGTTTTTATAGATCGTGTATTGTAGATGGAGGTCATTATTTGTACGTTGTTTTATACTCTTTTTAAATAATTTATTTTTAATGTTAATCATTTATAAAAGTGCGTTGTTTATCCAGGGTTCTAATTTTCTATTTTCTTTATTAACCTTTACTTCCGGTTTTGTATAAGACTTAGCAACTATCAATTGGATTAAGCCAAGAAATACGTAAAAAGCATCAGAAACAGATTGGGCCACGTAGACCGGATCCCAATTTATATTTTTCGAATTTTCAGTTAATTTTTTAAAGTCTATTTTTTGTTGGCAAGACTTGAGGCTACTATTTACATTTCTTTCACACTTTACACACACTACAGTCATTCTATGATCACTTATTCCTGTTTCAATCACACAGCTCTCGTACTTAATATTTACACAATTTTGTAAAATAATCCTTAATATTACTGTACTGTAAATGCAGTGCCAAGTTTTCCCTTAACCTCCTTACTCGGATGTATCTCATACTTGGAGGTATGTATGCTTGTTGCGCAGTGGCCTGTTTATTTAATACGTCATCTCGCTCCTCTTCACTGCAACTTTAACAAGTTTCAATTTATTTCTAATCTTGAATACTCGAACAAACGTTTGATATTTATTATTTCATTATGAACTATTTGAAAAAAAAATAAGAAACAGAAATTCTGAAGGTGGTTGCACACTCAGTTATATTAGGATATCAATTTGTAATGCATTGATATCACACTTAAAGTTCCAATAAGCGAATTACTATATTTCATACCAGAGCAGACATTTCATATCTTTAGATAGGCCTCATTTGCAGATTACCTACCTCATCTAGAAAATCTTTCCTTTCTAACTATCTGTTCTTTTCACTTTACTCAAAATGTTAGGATAACTAATATCATGCAACTTCAAAGTGTCGGGCATTAAGCCCGTCGAATTCCAAGCAGACCGAAGTAACTTCGATTACCTTCTATCCTTCTACCTAGTCCTGTACAACTTTCTAACTTTTCCTTCGTTAGCTAATTATTTTACTCCCTTTATTCATTTCCATCAAAAACAAATTCCTTTTAATTACATACTATTTGCCTTAATACCGCCATGACAGATTATCCCCAGAGTAAGTGAATAGTACTTCAATGGCTAAATCATTCTTCTCAAATGTCAATGTAAGCTTACCTACTTACCACGTGCAGTCAAAATAAAGCATTTTGAAAAACATCCTGTACATTCAGGGTAGTAAGTAACTCGGCCAAAGTAAAAAACCGTCTGTAGGTTGTTCTAATGGCACAACTAAATGGCATCGAGGTAATGGTGTACGATCCTGGGTAACAGGTCTCGGTAGCTCAGACGATCACAATTAATTTTTCGCGAGGAACCGCGTTGCATATGGTTAAATTGATACTGAGATTCGCCCATAAGCGCAATATATGCACCCTTTTTCCATCCTACAAAAGGCTTACGTTAAATTAAACGTGTTTTTTGTTGTCAATTTTTGCCTGAAACTTCTCAAAAGAACAAGCAATTGCATTTAGAGTGTACATGCTAATAAAATTTGAGCAAACGTTAACTTCTTATGAGCGTTTCAAATGTTTGCTAAATTGTTAACTTAGAACAAAACATGTGCTTAAGCGGACTACATACATGGGAACCGGTTCGCCGGACCAAGTTTAATGTTTTATGCCTGTGTGTGGATTTTGACGAACCAAGTTCGTGACGAATTTGATACGAACTTGCTTTTCATAGAGACGAAAAACACTTGATCGGTTAAGTGACAGAGGTTAGGGTGTTCGCTTGTGTGTGGAGGACACGAACCATTGTATTATTGTTCGCCATTTATCAGTGGAAACTCAACTGGTGAAAACAATCCATTTCCAGTCGTTAGTGATTGATTACTTCGTGTTTTCGTTTTTTTTTCACTCACTATTAAAATGTGTGATAGGGATACTGTTGAATTTATAAACCCTTCTTTTATTAATTACTTCATCGAATCCTATCGGCAGTACCCATGTTTATGGAAGGTGAAAAGTGATGAATATCGAGACAAGAACAAGCGTGACGAGGCTCGCTATAATTTGTTGCTTATGACTCGCGAGACCTTTCCCGATGCGGACATGACCTGCAAGTTTCTGGAATTATTTTCCTAGTGCTTGAGGCGAAATGGAAAACGCAAATTTGAGGTCTTCCATGTTTTTCTCAGTAGCCAAGTAGCGAAGTGTAGCAACTAGGAGGTGTTCGGCCGATATCGATATTCTCATGTGAGTATCTTGCTTTGACATATGGGGTGCCACAATTTACAATAAATAATAGAATTCTACCTCAGTAATTCTTTAAAAATTTGATAGTCCTTCACGTTGCTTTCCTGAGATGATTTAAAAGATTAATGTGAGGCCACTTTTCTCCATCGCGCAACCCCTCCTTGGTCCACTAGGACCTATTTTTTTGTTTTATTTTAAAGACTCCCAACTCATCCAAAACAATGATAGCAGCTGCAACCTTCGAACAACTCATATCGGCAGCACTCAGAAAGGAACTGGCATTTTGGACGAACTATTGTTGGTATTTCCCTCTACTGTGTGTATAGAACCACGCCTCCGAACTAGGTTTGCCAAACCGACGCTGGTGAACCGGGTTCCCATGTGTGTGGCCCGCTTTATTCTTATTATTCTGAGTAGGCAAGTTTCAACCTGGTTAGTAGGCTAGAGACCCTAGCTGAGCGCACTTGACTCACCATATACCTGAAAGTACCTTGATTGTAACTGAATGGTGGAGAATACTAACATTTTATAATGCAGTGTTTTTTTTATGCTAGCCTAAGGCTGGATATGGGTTGAAAACTTTATTTACACAACGTCCATAGTTGCTTCCCCTAGAATAATGTAGACTCTTTAAATTGTTTTCGAGCATTTTGGAACTTCAGATATTTGACATTAAAATTTATTTGGATGGATGAGTAATTAAGAGATTTAAATTTATAAACTAGTTTACGTTATATACTACATATTTATAGTAGATGGATCCCCTTCTTGCTCGCTTCGTTCACGAACTACAGTAGCGACACGCTGCGAAGCAAATGCAAACAGATTTATGTATACTCTGAATTTTACGGAAATTACACTTGGATCTGGGTAGGGTGGTGGGGGTAGTTGTGGCCTGTATGCTTACGCATGCGAAGCTTTGCGTGCTCTTGCGTGAATTTCAGGATTTTGTTTATATAATAGAGAGAAAATCGAACAAAAATTTATCAAATGAACAGAATTTTTTTTTACATAAAATACAAATAAGTTACATTTTTATTTCTAAATAATAACTAAAACCTAAGGTACACTAAAAATGAAGTAACATGGAAAGAGAAAAATTAAGAATACATGGAAAGAAATGAAAATGATATGCTCAAAGAAATTATCCATAGGAGCCTACTATAAAATAAACATTTTGTTCTATGATCTCTTTAATATATCAAAAAAATCCTGTCATTCTCTCTAACCTTGCTGCGCATGCGTTAGCATACAGGTCACCGCTACCACCACCACCCTACCCCGATCCAAGAGCCTCTGTAAATCAAATGACGAACTCGTTACCACTCACAGGACGTATGATTCATGTAGAACTAGCTCCGTCATGTTTTGTTTTTCTATAATAAATATATAATAAAGAAATAAATAACGTTAAAGATTAAACAGTTCCAAGATAACGAAGGCACGGTAGAGTATAAAGATAAGATACTCTTACACAGTAAGGGAACGTTTATGTTTTTATAATAAAGATAAAACAAGAAACTATGTAAATTAGGGTAATTTTGACACAGATTGTACCCTTTAGCTGCAGTGTTTTCAAAATTAGAACAATTTAATAGGGCTCCATTTACGGTTTAATTTTTCTCAGGTACAAACCGGAACTAATCTAACTCATGCATGATTCATTAGATTTGGTTTTCTCAGTACACATAAGCAGCTGGTTAATGAGTAGCCCAGAAGGGCGAGGGGTTGTTCAGAATTTTTGATAAGCGATGCTATTAAAATCTTTGAGATTTTTTAGTTATGCAAGCAAAAGCTTGTAAATTGATTTTAATCGGCGGAATAATCTTTCTGTGATGATCATCTGATAAAAGTTTGGAGAGCGCAAGGACCGAACTTTCCATACAAACTGCTGGTTTGTTCAATGTGGATCCCTGGCTTTATAAAGCTCACACAAATGTTAAGAAAATAACAACTACATCATTGTATTCGTCATTCCGTCCTGTACTTGTCCGTACACAAAATGAATGTCTCAGTTGTTAGGTTTTTGTACATCGATAAAAATTACTGACTCCCTTACCATATTTCTATGCCGTACCCCCATTTAGTGTAAAAAATGTTCGTTTTTCCCAACAAAATCGTTTCGTATTGAAGGGTAAAAAATTAATGATGCAAACTGTTCAATCAAAATACATATTTATTTCAATTTACTGTATATATATAAATAACAGCCGCAAATATGTGGAGCTTTTATTCCAATTGATCTTTGTCCATTTTACACATTTTCTATCAACATTAGTAAAAATACCAAGAAACCAAAAACTATAAGAGGGAAATTCCAATCAAATTACAGTTTTAATTTCGTGACACTATTTAAAAAAATTCAAAACAAATTTAAAACTTAATTTTTTAATACAAGATATTATTTTTAATTTAAACATGTTTTACGAACAAGGGGTATTATAAGTTTGTTTATTTAAATCATATATTGACACCATTTTTTCAATTCAAAACACATTTTAAATTTAATTTTTTATTACAAAATACTATTTGTAATTTTGACATGTGTTTATGAACAAGGCGCATTATGAGGATTTATTTAAATTATTTTTCAATTTCGTGACACCATTTTTTCAATTCAAAACACATTTTAAACTTATTTTTTTAGTACAAGATATTATTTTTAATTTTGACATGTGTTTATGAACAATGCGTATTATGTAGTTGAAACAAAATTTAATCATATTTTAATTTCGTGACACCATATTTTCAATTCAAAACAAATTTGAATCTTATTTTTTTTATCACAAAACATTATTATACATTTTAACAAGTTTTTGTGCACAAGGCGTATTGCAAGGTTTATTATTTAAATCATATTTTAATTTCGTGACACAATTTTTTTCAATTCAAAACAAACTTTATTTTTTTATTATAACATAAATTATTATTTTTAATTTTAACATGTGTTTTATGAACAAGGCGTATTTTGAGGCGTTTTATTTAAATTATATTCTAATTTCGTGTCACTATTTTTCCATTCAAAACAAATTTTAAACTTAATTTTTGAAGTTATACTTCTTTGCGCCCGTTAGACACTTTGGGATGGGATGTTGGTCGAGAAACCGCGTCACGCTGAAAAGTAAGAACAAATTTTTAAGAACTATCGATTAATCGACAGTAGGGTCACCGAATCCACAATATATAATTACTGATAATGATAATATAGGTGTATAATATAATAATGAAGTCACGTATAATATATTGAAGATAAATATATTGAATAATATTGAAAAATGTCTTATATTTCATTTATATATCCTGTCTGTTTGTGTGCGTGAGTGGGTGTATGAGAATGGCCAAAGAAGTATAACTTCCACCGTGTGGTCCGACGCACACCCATGTTTTTGTTTATTACAAGATAAGTTATTACTGTATTATAAATTTTAACATGTTTTTGTGAACAAGGTGTATTACAAGGTTTATTATTTTAAATCATATTCTAATTTCGTGAGACAATTTTGTTCAATTCTAAAGAAATTAGAAGCTTAATTTTTTACTACAACGTTAATTATTATTTAAAATTTGAACGTGTGTTTATGAACAAGGCGTATTATTAGGTTTTTTATTTAAATTATATTCTAATTTCGTAACCAAAAAATACGCCTGACTTTATAATATACTCTGAGATGGGAGAGAGTTAATTGTTCTTCTATACTATTTCATTACATTTCAAGTATATACAGAAAGTGTTGAAATTAAATGATCATAGGCTGCCAAAATTGTTTGCAAATGAAATTATTAATAAAAATATATTCTGGTATAACAATGTCAAGACAATTTGTAAAAAACATAACCTTGATTCTTTTCAAAACTTAGAAGAAAATGGTGAAATGACTGCTATAGAAAACCTATTGAATTAATTGTATTAAGACTGATTTTTAAAATAATTTATTGCAAAAAGCTTGTAATTCTGTTTATCATGGTATGTATAAAGAGCTAGATTTTGATTTAGGAAAGAGGAATTACATGATAGACGGTTGTAGTATTTATTTTGTTTCTACAATTTTTAAGTTAAGATGGCAAGCTTTAAATTTAAATTTTAGGGTTGACCGGCCCGAAGAGTCTCATTTGTGTTCACTGTGTAACAGGTTAGAAATTGATGACACACACCATTATGTTGGTGTGTGTCCAATATTTAAAGAGATTAGAATTACATGGTTGGGTTCAGAAACACTAAGTATAAAACATTATAAAGAATATTTGAATGGTAGAAATTGGAATAGTTTGTTTAGTTATCATATTCGAGCATACAAATACAGACGAATGTTAGTCGAGTATTATAATTATTGATTGCTAGCTTTTATGTACACAGCCATAATTTTTGTTTAATGTTTACTGTTTTTTTTGTTTTTGTTGAGTGACAATGTGAATTATTTTTGTATAATTGTTCTTGTTTTGATTGGTTATGTATCATTTTAGTCGTTATAAAATTGTATGTGTTTGAATAGCAAATCTACTACAGACGGACATTTGTCCATGTAACTGAGTTTGCTTGGAGATTATTTTATTTTGTTTTTTGTAAAATGTAAAGATTTTGGGAAATAAACTCATTATTATTATTATTCTAATTTCGTAACACCATTTTTCAATTCAAAACAAACTTATTTTTTTTATTAGAACATAAATTATTATTTTAAATTTTAACTTGTGTTTATGAACAAGGCGTATTATAAGGTTTTTTAAATCTAAATCATATTTTAATTTCATGTCTAAAATTTTTTCAATAAAAAAAATTAAAACTTAATTTTTTATTACAAGATATTATTTTAAATTTTATCATATGTTTATGAACAAGGCGTTTTAAAAGGCTTTTATTTAATCATGTTGTAATTTCAAGACACTTTTTTTAATTAAAAACAAATTTGAAACTTTATTTTTTTATTAAATTATATCATTTTAAATTTTGACATGTTTATATGAACCAGGCGTATTATGAGGTTTTTTATTTCAATCATATTTTAATTTCGTTACACCATTTTTTCAATTCAAAACAAATTTGAAACTAAATTTTTATATATTTTTAAATTATTATATTTAGTTTGAACATGTTTTTAGGCGTATTTTGAGGATTATTATGTATGCCTAAATCATATTTTAATTTCGTAAGACCATTAAAAAAATATAAGAAAAATTTACAATTTATTTTTATGGTTGCAAGATATTATTGTTTATGTTTTTTATGAACAACGGGTATTGTAAGGTTTTTGATTGAAATCGTGATAGGAGTAACTTGTGCTTACTTGTTACTGAAATGGTATGGTATATTGACAGCTGTGTATCAACTCTGTTGGAGTTGCCCGGGGGCAAAATTCTCCCCGAGGCCAACTTATTATACACCTAACGTACCATATTACCTAAAGCAAATATTACCAAAATTCGCACCGATGACCTCATGCTTCGAAGTAAAAGAAAACAATATATTGTTTTAAATCTATTCAAATATATGAAATTAAATTGTTATATATCTTAATTTTTACTATAATATAACGTTTCTTTAAGAAACACTTAATTAAAATCATCCCGTATTGCTGTGAAGTTCACAATATCTGTATTATAAAATAATTGGACCCCTGAGCGTCGACTTTTATACAAGTGCACTACTGTACTCTGTTTTACACATACAATAATTGCATTTCGTTAACAAGTTGAAAATGTATCGTAAATGTCAGGTTTATTAATAACAGTTAGTAAAGTAAATAAAAAATATATATGACTAGTTCGGTATGCACTATGTATCAACTCTGGTTATCTATCCGAAACCGTACACCTACAATATCAGAACCTAAAATTAATTAGCAAATACAATACACGACAATTCTAAGGGGTCCTGTGTAACAACTTTCGTTACCTATCAGAAACCCTACTCCTAAAACCTGAGAACCTAAAATTAATTAGCAAATATAATACACGCCAATTCTAAGGGGTCAATTGTATCAACTCTGGTTATCTATCCGAAACCCTACACCTACAACATCAGAACCTAAAATTAATTAGCAAATATAATACACGACAATTCTAAGGGGTCAAATGTATCAACTTTCGTTACCTATCAGAAACCCTACACCTAAAACCTGAGAACCTAAAATTAATTAGAATATAATACACGCCAATTCTAAGGGGTCATATGTATCAACTCTGGTTATCTATCCGAAACCCCACACCTAAAATCTCAGAACCTAAAATTAATTAGCAAATATAATACACGACAATTCTAAGGAGTCAAATGTATCAACTTTGGTTATCTATCAAAAACAATACACCTAAAACCTCAGAACCTAAAATTAATTAGCACATATAGGCAAATTCTTGAGGCTATTAATATGTTAACCTTTATCTAAGTTGACTTCAAATCATTAATTTCATAACGGCAAAATCTGCGTTTTTCATAAGCCAAATAGTCGATTAATTGTTCTCTGGAGAAAACACCTAGATCAATCGTTGGCCTGAACTTTACCCACCGCTATAGCCGAAGCATAAACACGCTAGGGCTTAGTTCGTTGCCTTTGTTGAATTGTAAACATTTTTTATTTGTGCATTTAGGTAATGTTTAGCGTATTTTACAAAATATGCTAACCAAAACAAAAATATATTTTTTTGTAAGTTGTAGTATTTGTTAAAGCTAACAATAAGCTTATTTAGAAGTTACTTGAAAATAATTATATTTTAATAATAACTAATACTAAATTAAAACAAGATCAATATTATTTTCTCGGGTTAACACATAGGTCTTTTCTAGTTAACAAATAAATATAATCGAGTTGTTATAATTATTAATAATTATAGTTATTGTTAGGCATTTTATTGAAAAAATGTACACAATAATATTTTATATCAACATATTATTACATGTACACAACAAGAACATCGTATGTTGGATCATAAATAAACCCGAACATATCATAAAGTGGTCATCCTTACGTAACCATAACGTTTCAGTTGATTTTTGTACATGTAAAAAGTTTTCAGGATTTGCAGGCAGAAAAAATTGGAAAAAAAGCTCTCAGAAAACGAAGTTTTTTAAGAACCAAGCGATCATTTACAAAACAAAACATAAAAATATAGTTGTAATTTTGTTTTCGATAAAAGTAATTTGAAGCATATAAAATGTTAAAGAGAAAAGCAGAGCCTCAGGCAATTTTGAAAATTAAAGCTAGCACGAAACTTTCGTCTCAGTGCACAGCTAACAATGCCAACAGGTATTTTAACAGAAAATCATAGTAAGATTACAGTTATTATTAGTTTATACATTTTGAGTAAAATATATTTACAACTCTTGAAATACTTCTTACAGAGGATGAACACTTATCGTGATGACAAATTTGGCATGCCAACTTCCGTCGATTGGCCGATTGTGTTCGTGAAAACCTATACGAAGAACTCAGGACCAGAAAATAGTTATAAGTTAATTAATATATAGTTATACGTTTTGCAACTGTATGATGATGACTTGGTCATCGAAACGCGTTTGAATATTAAACGTTTTGTTATGAGAAACTGTGTTTTGTTGTTATTTATATACTCATTCTTCCATAAGTCCAGTTCAAGTTTAAATTTTACTCTGTGAAAAACTATAAGTGTTACAATTGGGAGACTTGCTGTAGCCAGTCAGTCCAACATAATTATTTTGTATGATGGGAAGTATCACAACTATTCCTTTTTTTTTAAAACTAGGTATGTTGAGTAAGCCATTTTTTCTACCTATAATAGTTGTGATCCGACTTCACAGTTTGTTGAGTATTTCATGGTACAAATAAAGAAAGCTATTTTTAAAACTAAATGTTTGACTAATAAACAAACTTTGAGCAGCACGTTTTGTTCATTAGAGCAGTCCCTCACTGCCGGTTTTGCCCTTGTATAAAATTTATTACAGAAATAGATGATTTATCGTTAAAATATTTACACGATTTAAATTGATAAATATTTTGTTAGTACTATACTGAACGTAATTAAACGGACAAAGTGATTTGAATAACTTTAACTTTAGGGTTTTAACATTGTCAACCCTTCCCAGTTTTCTATTAGGCCTAAATTAATTATAGAGTGAACTGGAGCAATATAGCATATACTTAACATATCCGTTGCCAGCAGAGTAGCTTTGGAGGTGGGGACCGTCCACCCTAGGAATACCACATTGTAAAAAGAGAGTAGGGAAAAATTTGAGAAATAACCTGTCAGATCAACATTTTAGGGCCTATTGGTGCTAGTTTTAAGATAAAGTAGATATTAGATATTATTTAACGATTTGTGATAGATATTAGATTTTACGGACACAAACACTAAACAGTAAGTTATAGAGTAACATCTTGTGTAAAATAAGTTATAAGTAAAGGTAAAGGAAAGGAGTATGATAGTTAAATATTTGTACACAAGATGAAAACCAGTCTTTATAAAGGTATATACTACCTTAATTTTGTTGACAACATATTTTAAACAAATCTAATTAAAGGAGTTTATAGTATAAGTGTATTGAGTGTAATAACGTTTAAGTTAATTCGACTAATAATCATAAAATGTTAAACACAGTGTATATGTTAGAGAAGACGATGTTTAAAACGAATGTAAACCACTGACCTGTGTATGTTTAAACTTTTTTATTGACAGACATGAATAACAGTTAATACTTTTGAGTAGCAGTTAGATTACAGGACAACATCTAACTTCCTGGGTTTCTTAGCGAAATCTTGCAAGATCTCAAAAACAAAAAGTAACAGAACAAAACTGAAATTTTATAGTTATTCAGTAATTTGAAACATTTAGATTTAAAGGTATTTTGTCAGTGTTGTTCACTTGCGTGCCATGACTTTTTATTTGTTTATTCCTTGGGAGGGGGTATTTACGCCACTGGTAGCCAATATCAAAAATATTTCTTAAGAAAACAGGTTTTCCCGGATTTGCTCGTGATTCACTTTGGAATTGCCAAATATATGGTTTCTAAATGACCCTCGTAATTGACTGTGGCACCCTTATAATCTGACAGTAATAAAACAAAATATTAAACAAATACAAAAGCACAGAACACATAAAACACTAACTAGAGTTGATAATACAGAATATGTAATATAGTTCTATTCAATATTCTGTGGATGATAAGTACTGTTTAAATATTGAAACGTCATGTTTTATAATTTTTACGATTAATGTCCGAATAAACAATTAAATAAAATACTATCAGTATTTATAAATATTTTATAAGTAAATTATCACCATAAAATGGCGGAAAATTCAACGTGGATGAAAGGCATTTTGTTATATGTTAACCTGTTGTAACTTTATTCAAAACTGATCTGTAACAACGAATCCACTGACTGAATCTAATTCTAAATTCAGCTATTTAAGAAATAAACTGGAATTTTGTAAATTGACTTGTATTACTATAATTTATTTTACATTTACGAATACAGATTACATCGGTATATTCAGAGTAAATATTTCCCTTACGCTAAATGAAATAACGTAGGTCTACAGTAGTATTAGAATGTGGTGTCACTTAAGGATCAGCAGGAGTGAAAAATATTTCTGAGTCGACCGCATCTCTCCAAGTGGCAGAGCTGCACACTACTAGCATTGAGTTAGTGTGCGTTTCATTCTTCTGTTAGCAAATATAGGGCAGCTTCATAAAGGCGAAAACTAGAGGGTTAGGCGTAGGCCTACATACGTAAACTCTGACTGTAAACGTACTGAAATGTTCATGAGTGATAATGTATGTGAGTATGTGTTATTAAACACAGCTTTCTTTCACACATTCTAAATTAACGGATATTTTATTTTCCCAAATATCCAATTTATCAAAATTTATTAAAATTACTTTTATTTGAAAGGTAATTAAACTTCGAATATGGTGAGCTATTTACTAGGTAGGCCTACAAAATGTAGCATAACTTCACGACACAAGCTTTGTATGTCAAAGACTGACGAATGCAACCTTTGTCTCCGAGTGCCATCGTATAAAAATACTACTACAGTATACTGTCCAAGCTTAACGTGTGATGTAGTTATAACAACACGCAACAGCCTTAATTTGATTACACAAGATTTCGCCGGATAAGATCTTAGCAGTAAGTTTAACCTGCCTTGTCACGCCTACGTGCTACAGTATAGAAAATATTGAATAGCATTAAATTTACTCTTATTGGTCCTTGCCGCCACTCCGCCGCACGCCGCGCCGACAAGATTCAGATAAAACTGTTTGTCGAGAGGTGAATACCACCGTGCCTGTAGGCTTAGTGTATTGCTATTGCAAGGCGCCACAAATATTTGTAGCGGAATGTTCCCGGTTTTAGACTTATTAACGACTTTTCTTAATTATTAAATCCAACTAGTTAACTAAACGTTGACTATTCGGCTTATTATTAATCGACTAACTATTTAATAAGACCGACTAGTTCTATGAATGTTGTCTGTTTGGTGTAGGCCTACCGTTAATCCAATGACTAGATTATGCTGAAGTTTATGCTATGTTCAAGTTCTGTTTTATCTCACAACAATTATCATGTAAACAATACATAGTTGACAGCTGTTTCGCTTATTTGTCAGGCATCATCAGAAGAATTAATACACTTAAATAAAAACACTAATTACAGTCGTGGTCATAGAAATTGCATCTCTTAAAAATAATGAAGAATCTCCTTAAACCATTGTTGTTCTTACCTTTTGATAATTTTAAAATGTTTTGCAAAGGAAAAGAGTCTGTTATGAGCCGTAAAAAATGGTTAAAACCAAAATAAAAAATAAATAATATTCATAAAATGATAAATACAATTTTTAGTTTTAACGGGGAGTTTAAGGAAAAAATTGTTTTTTACATACTCATAATATGAATTTATTTGGAAAAATTGTATAAAAACATTAAAAATATATTTATTGAAATATTAATACAAACTAGTATTTTGTCGAACCGCCATTAGCCGTGATAACTGAGGCGATCCTGTTTGGCATTGAGTCCATCAAATTTTGTATGATTTCGTCACTAATCTCCTCATTCCAAACTTTTTTGATAGCCTGTTTCAGCTCATCTTTATTCTTAGGCTTTGCAATATATTTATTTAGGATTTGTTTACACATTTAGGATCAAAAAGATAACAATCATAGGTGATGCAATTTCTGTGACCACGACTGTAAAACATTGTTGTAAAACACATTTATCCAATAAAATGTAAAAAAAAGAAACACCTAACATGTTGTATAACATTTAACGTAACAGTAAGTAAAGTGAAATGTGTAGCAATTACTGTACCAGGAAGGATAAAGGAAACCTATTGAAAGCTAACTTAATATTTGACCTGATAGATAAGATCCCTACCTACAGCCACCAAAACATCAACTTGACACAATCAGACCTACAGTTAGGATAAAACATAAATGTGGACAGTAAATAAATAACAACATCTCAAACAAATAGGACTATTATAGAAACAAATGTGGCATTTTAAACGATGCTACCAAGTGCGATTATAAGCTAAAAATGTAACATTTTTAATATTAATATTTTATACACAGTAAAATAACTAAAATGTTAGTAAAACTTAGTTTTTCTTTGTAATGTATATAAAGAGTGTAAACAAATTATCGAAACGGCTAGAGTTCTCTTCTACTAAGCAATATGTCCAATGTTTGACCTCTCATTTGAAATAATTTATTTGAAGCTTTTCAGAAAATAGAAACAAATTTCATGATTATAGACAGCTACTATATTTTGCTGTTGTCAGTAGCTACTAAAATATACAAATGAAGAATTGTTCAACCATTTAGACCAACAGAGCTTAGACATTTAGTATGTTATTGGTATAGTCAAATGGTAAAAAAATTGCTGTTAAAGTTGTTTTACAATTTCTTTAATTATCTGACGTAAGGAAAGTAAAGGTTCATTCATTCTGTTTCAAGTTGACATTATAAAGTAAATACTCACTATTTAAAATATGCATATACAACTTGTCAAAGAAGAAAGCTATTAAAGTAGGACAATATGCCTAAAATGTTTCCAATTCCGAAGATCGTTTCTTTAAATCAAGTAATTTACGTCTTACATTTTCAACTTAGGCTTAGCGCATTGTGTTCGTATTATAACGTTATTTATACGGTGGTTTTATTGTTATTTATGAATTACTACATAACACATTTTACCAAGCCACTACTGAAGTCAGTTCTCTTTGTCTAATGTGGCATTTTTAATTTTTGATTTCTGTTAATACAACCTCAAGAAGATGCATTTTTTTATTCTTTGAAGTTTGATTTTAGTAGTGTCATAATGACACAGCCACACTTAAAATTATAAGGAAAATACAACCCAGTATATCAAAACTAATTCATTTCTATTTTCTTAGAAGATCAAACCAAAAGCTATCAAATTGAAGGTCAGACACTATTCTCTCTTTCTTAAAATCCAGTTGCTTCTACACATTTTTACAGCCAGCATAATGTAGGAGTAAACTAAGAATTTTTGTTTGTTCTGCTGAACACGCTCCGTGACATTTTAATATATAACTTGTTTACATTAAGCTCAAAATAATAGTAGTGATTTCCCCCCTTTTGTCGGTTTTGTTTTGGTGGGTTTCGGCTTAGAATCTCCCCCTATATCCGCAACTGGGAGGAGAAAATAAACGAGCTCCCACAGGTGTTCCGCTTTAACCGGCCTCCGGTAACCAAATAAAGTCAAGGTTGTGGTTTTCTGGGATATAAATAATTATAGAAGTAGTGCGACGAGAGGTTCACAGGCAAGTCTATTGTATTGAGACTTATATAAACTATAACGTGACTTACAGACTGCGACTGGCAGCTGTCAAGTCGGAGGCCCAGTCAGGTACTACCGGACTACTGGAGTTCGACGACACACTTCACTATTCAGGCTGATCGAATCATGATGGCCGTCTTAGGGGTCTTAAAACTTCAATAGGTAAACTTCCACTTTTGACAAGTTACGGCCATTTTCATACACAATTTCCAATAGATTGTTTCCAGTTTTAAGACATTTTCCCTAACATTTAATGTTTAGAAGCTATAACCCATTAAAATATTTCATTTAGAAAACCAGTTTATTTTAACGGTTATAACTCCTGGAAAAACAATAAAAAATTATTAATAAAATATTTTGTATTGTCATATTTTTAGATAAAATGGTTCCCTGCTCCCCTGACTTCAATGATCTAACTGTCATAAAGTAAAGAAGTTTAAAAACACATTTCAAAAACAAATGAACTTAATTGGTGAAATATTTTTAAATTACATAAATGAACAAATTTGTATGTAACTGCAGGAAATGAGATTTTAAACGTGTGGTTAAGACTTGCAACTTGCCATTAACTTAAGAAAGCTGTGTGCAAGTTACTACTCGAGAGCTGACGAGTTCATTTTTTACATTACATAAAGTAATTACGTTTTTGTACTTACATTATGATTTTTGTTTTAAGTAATTCACTTCAGAATTTTTAATTTTAAAAATTACAGTATAGAATTTTTCTATTTGTTTTGTTTTCGTAAGATAATGTTTTCCCAACATGGTGGCATTGAGGAGACGAGGAGGTGGTTCTGAAATTCCTTTTCCAGCTGCGGTAATTTCCTGAAGAGCAATTTATACCGTAGACACCTTTACTATTGCGCGTTTACAGTTCAGTTGATAGCATTGGCCTTATGGAGGCTTGCCGTGCTACTACCTGACCTAACTACATCGGCTCCTATTCACAACCACATTGAATTATGAATATCCTTACCTCAGTGTTTAATTCAAGATCCAAATTTCTTCATTTCAGTAACGTACCTAATGTTTAAGTAAACCCCATGACATATTCCTAATAACTAGTTTAATTGAGTTTTATGAGGTTGTGATGTTTTTATGCTGGCTACTAGCGTAAGATCTCCGTTTGAATAGCATGGGCAATGCCTGCCCATGCTATCAACTGAACTGTAAACGCGCAATAGTGCAAAGGCCATAAAAGAAGGAAGGGTGATATTTTACACAATGTTGCAAACCTTTGAAGGATCCTGAATGTATAATTAATAGAAGTACACAATTTATATAGTTTGATCAGTCTACAGTTCCTTTGTAAATTATTTATCTTTAATCAATCAATTAATTTAATTTATTTCCTTATTACCTTATAAACAAATACATTTCAATATATTGCCAAGGAAATTGTGCATGGGCACGAGTCGCATCTGAGATAGCCACAACAAGGAAGTCGTATCACCTCTACTTTAGGCCTACAGTACAGTCAATAAAGTGTAAATACAAAACGGGTTTGAGTGGGAAGTGCCAAATGGAGGAATCCAAGTAAATATCTGACCAAAAACTACCCGGGTCAAAAATTATAACTGCAGTAACACACTAAGTATTCAAAAGATTAGTAAGCAAGATAAGATAATGTCAATAGACGAGGGTAAGTAAATTTACTTTCAGTAGATGGATACAGTGACATTCTCTGTAACGTCCCTTCCGAAGTCGAGAAGCCATTAGTAATATATTTCTTAAATGTCTGAAGTTTAAAGTTGTTAAACATACGCAAGTTATCCTGCATACTGATATCTGCATTAAACATGAACTATATAATGCGATTTCGTGACAGAGTAAGTCTTACTTAATTTTTTTAAATTAAATTTAGAAATGAGCTGCGTGTCAAACGTTGGTGTTCGGTAGCTTCGAAAATATCTCGGTATTATTTTTTTTAATATAAATTGCTAGTTTGGGCATACATTTAGCTCAGATTCATAACCTTAAATTTGTCAAAAAGTGTCTAGGTATGAAAAACAACGGCCTTTGCGCAATTCAGCCGGTATGTACATTTTCGAGTTACATACATACCAAATATTTAAGAGTGTACTTATGTATTTGAGCAACTTGATATTTAGCAGCCTTTTCATGTAATGTCAAAAGGTTGGTTTTTAAAATTATGTTAATATTATACTATATTCAACAAAGAGGGCGCCCTTCATCATCTTTGACTCTACAACCCTAATACACCATCCAGTTCTTGATGATCAGCTTCTTTTAACACCCTCCACAAAGTCTTTTCATCTTAGTCTAGGTCTGAATCTTTTTGCCAGAGTGTTCTACCTTCTCTTGCTAGGTAATCTTCCTTCATGGGTGCTACATGTTCAGCCCGTTGACGCGACGTTGCTTTAACGCCCATCTACAGGTGTTTTTTTTTAAATACCATAAAAGTCACAGATATAACGCGTTTATCATAAAATATAACAAACTTCGGCTATAATTATGCATTTGATATTTTTCAGAAACAAGTTATATTAGATTCTTGACCACAAGCATACCCATTCATCTTTCCAGATCATGTTAATTCCATGAAAATCAAAAAAAGGTAATACATTGTTTTCCAAAAATTGACCTACGTTTTGAACAAAGTACATTTCCATCTTACATAGTTAAAAAATTTGACATAGATTACAGTTTTTTATTGTATTTGTAATTTTAGATACTATTTGTAGTTTTTGATGGCATTTATAGTTTTTGTTGGTACTTGTAGGTAGTTGTTGATGGTACTTATAGTTTTTATAGTATATGTAATTTTTGAAAGTAGTTGTAGTTTTCATTTAATTTATAGTTTTTGATGGTATTTGTAGTGTTTTTATACTGGTTTGATAATGATACACATACGTTATTTAACATTTCTATTGAAAGTCTGATGATTTAGTATAAGAAATGAATATTCGATTTGATCATTGTTAACACGAGCTTATTAAGGTTACGTTAAGGTAAATTGTTTCAATCGCCCATAAGAGTAATAATAAACTCAAACACATTTACAGCTCCCACTTTCACAACATAATGGTTGCTTATAACCCATTAAAAAAACAATAAACTTCGAAAGATTTTTTCAAAGTAAGAAACCTAATTTAACTACCTAACACATACGGGCATGATCGAAATTTTTGTCCACTATCATGAATTTATCTTAAATGGAAAGATTGATACTTATATGCAACTGTAATTAACGAAATTTTAAGATTATAAAAATTGACTTAGATTATCTTATTTGTAGAGGAGTTCAGCCCGTTAAAGTTTGAAAAATGAAATACAAATTCATAATAGTTACAAATGGTTAGTATTTTAGAAATATTATGAAGTCATTTACTAAATGATAACATTGTTCAAAATAAATTTTTTTATCGTTTAGAATATGCAAGATTTTTCAAACGCATAGAGGAGTATGTGACCTGGAGAGAAGTCCTGTTGAAAACACAAGTATAGGATACAATTATTATTTATACGAGAAAAGTATAATTAGCAATTATAAAAATAAAAACGCAATCATTGTTATAACCTCTTTCCTTACTTCAGCTGATCAAGTGTTTTGAAAACCATTTTGCATATATGAGGTTGAGTTAAGTGTGAGCCGAAGTTACACACAAAGTTTTAATTAGTTATTAACACTTTTTCTATCTCAACTGTAGAAATACACATGGGTTTGAATGAGACTATTGGCATGTAAGCCAATGTTGAGCTAGACTTGTGAGGAGATATATTGATTGTATAAACTTGAACCCAGAATATCAGAACTAATACGTGTATTAAAGCTCTGCTGTAGTGGCGGCTACATTGGACTGCTATCCCATAAGACAATGTTAAAATTAAAACAATTTTTTGTTTATTTTATTATAAAATTATTTACAATGTCTCATTTTAACCACAATCACAATACGAAACCGTTTTGCGTTATAAATTTTTTTAAATCCCGTTCATTTGTTATGTAATGGACACTTTTTAAGTACTTTTTAAGGATAATTAAAATTAAATCGCAAGCCGGATCCTCAATTTTATAAAGAATGTTTAGTTTTTTCTCACCACGCAATTACAAAACATAGATTTATAAAATGATTTTAAATGAGGCAATGTCAGAGCGCTCTGCTTCAAGAAACTCCACTGTTTGGATTCTGCTATAGCAGGGCCTGCTATATGGTGAAGTCGCCGTTTGCGTTTTCTTTTGCTTTAGCAGATCCTTAACTCAAACGCGTTTCAACCACAAAGTCGCCATCTTCGGTGATGCTCGTAGGACAATAATGAAACCATAATTAAACTATCAGTTGCAATTTGATTATTGTAACTCGTGGATCAGTAAAGACGGTGACTTTGTCGTTCAAACGAGTATATTGGTTGTAATATTCTGTGTTTAAGTATTATTCTATCAATATATCTTCTCACAAGTCCAGTTTAATATTTACTTA
Organism: Philaenus spumarius; assembly: GCA_018207615.1. NCBI lineage: Eukaryota > Metazoa > Arthropoda > Insecta > Hemiptera > Aphrophoridae > Philaenus > Philaenus spumarius. Next base: position 512,674 of record JAGFPH010000491.1, read on the forward strand.
TATGTCGATAGTCTGATTCAAACCCGTGGCAGCTCTGACAATAAAATGTTTATTTCTATAGTTAAGACAGAAAAAGTATATAAAAAAAGTATTAAGACTATTCACTCTTCATCATATTATGCTTGATATTCGTTTCTTCTTTAATTATAACTTTGAGTTTATTGATAAATAAACAACAATTGTCAATGTTCTCACGTACTGTAAGGTTCAAATATTCTTTTGACATATATTAAGACTTATTATTCCACTCTTCGTCCATTATTAGTTATATTGGCACTAATGTGGATGTTAGGAAACAAAATTACGGAGATTTTGTCGATGAGTCTTTCATACGATAAATTTTAACAGAAATAATTTTTTGTGATTCGAAAAATTTAAACGGCTTAAGTTCTTAGACTTTGCAAAAGATTATCATTTTTTTAATCGCCCATACAACTAATGTAACAGTTAAACACATTTAACAATGGCATTCATTATTATAGCCTAATATTCACGGGTGTTCATTTTCTTAAAATTAGGAACTCCTTTAAAATGTTTTCACAAATTAAATTTCTTGCAATGGCTATCTTAAATAACACGTTTCAAGGATTAGAGTATGTTTTTATTTATTTTTTTTGTGTTTCGTACCAAGGAAAACCTAATAATAATGGTATCACTGATATGTCTGCCTATCAAGGCTGTTTTTCTCAGAGATGGTTTGACGTAACAGGCTGAAATTTGGTTTAGGCCTAGCGATAGCGACTACCCAACCACAGGCCTAGAGTAAGAAAATTAATTTAGAAATTTAAGAGGCTCTGGAGATAAATTGATGGACCAAGAAACTAATCTTCTTTAAGCATATTGAGCGTTATTTTAAATTAAAAGTAACGAATTTCACGAGTACACAAATATGACTTTTAGTTATTAGAAATAATCTTTGCTATACTATTTTGCTAAGAAAACTGTCTCCTTCATGATCTCGTAAAGCAATGATGGAGTAAATCTGAATAATACAAGAATATACTTTCATAAGTCTACATTAACGGAAATTGTAAAACCTCGATTTATATTTATATACATATATATCCTACATATTACGTGTATGAAACATCAAAATGCAATCCACTTTGTAACCGATCATCGTGTTTCAGAAACCGTAATTTCAGAGTAACTGAAATTTTGCGTGATTCAATTTAGATAACATAGCCTTAACAAGAAACTTTTTTTAATATTACAAATATAAAATGCTTAAAACTGGGATAATTATACGTTGGTAAACACAAGTTTTTAACTACAAGGAGACAGTGAGTTGGGACTTGGTTTATACGATTCCTTGACCCAGAAAACTAGACTTTATGTGTCCGAACCTACATTCATCGAATTTCGTCGCAATTAACGATTTAACGAATTGAATAATGAATTAACTGAATTTAACGGCTTTCGGTAATGGTGTTACGTCACACATCATAAGCCTAACCGTGACCTTCGTTTTACGACATTATTATCTCTTATTGATTCACCAATGTTACCAGTAATATTATATTATTTTACGGACATATTACTTTATTCGCACTTGACTGCTATAAACAAGTTGTATGTTTTCGTAAAGGAACAATGATTACAATTAATTAATTAATTTGATAGCCTCTGTACAGCACATTTTCCAAAAATACGAACACAGATTAACGTTTAGTTTAATCTAATCCTAACTGATATTAAATTATATCAGATTTGTCCTGTCGATATTTTATAAAATAAAAATAAGACACGTTGATGCTCTGCTACAGTAGTTCGCCCATAAACCTATTGTTAAAATGTTCACTGTAGAATGATAAATTATGGGTTTTGTTAAATTAGGGCGATATTTTTCCTAAATTGAGTTACTGCTTGAAAATAAAAAATGTAAATTTCAAACGTAGATTTTCTACTTTTTAAATTATGAATAATTGTAAAAAAACAGTAAAAAAGTAAATTTGATTGAATGTTTTTCCTTTTTTAATGAGCTGTAAATGTCAACGTCCAGGTAAGTATAGGTGGTTACCTTAGCGATTTTTCTTGCAAAAATAAAAATATATTAATTATTACTTATCATACTTTTGATTTATACTGCATTCTCAGACTTTTTAAAGGCATGTGGCTTATTTAATCAAATGGATTTTTCTAGTATTTAAATGAAATTTATTTCGTATGAACAGATATTGAACTGGCTTTGTTCGTCATGCTTTTTTTAAACCAAATTCGTTAACATGGTTTAAGCAATTATTGATGTTACTTTTTCCCAAGTCGAATTGATATTTGAAAATAACGTGTCAGTTTCAGTATTTACTGGAATTGTGTTTTAGTGAAAGTGGTGTTGGCATATACTTCTTCAGTCACGTATACTTTATAAGGAGCAGTAAATTATTTGAGTCTTGTGCAAATACGTACGATGGACTTGCAGCTAAACTTTAACTTAACTAATAAACTGCAGGTTAGGGTCTCGTTCTCGATCACTTTGCATATATTGTGTCGACGTAGTAAAACTTACTGGAGCGACCGGTGAGTAGTGAGTGGTGATCGGAGTAGAACACAATAGAGGGCAAGACTTCACAGGGGGTCTATCCTTTAGCGTCTTGCCGCCATTATTGTCTCACGTGACATGTACTTCCGGTGTGTAAACATTCGTCTATTAATTAGTCTGTGCAATCCTTTGGCAGACCGCAGCCGCAGACCGCTTCCACTCCAACGGTATTCGGTATTCGGTATTCGCATTGTTCTTTTAACGCAGGCTATTCGGTTTCTCTTAGGGTTCCGATCCGAAAACTGTGATGACAAAAGGAAACAAAGTTACTTTTGCTTTAATGAAGGGTACATTGTAATAGAAATTTAACACATTTTCTTTTAAAACTTATTTTTAATTATGGAAAGTTGCTAGCTCTTGTAAAAATAGCTACAGTTGGGACGACAGGTGACTTAATAATATTTTAAGGCAGCTACGGAGATGAGGGAGCTACATTAATAATCGCCCGGAACACTAATTTAAAATAGAAACATGTTTAACGCCGTAAGTTTATTTCCCTGAATTTTTATATCTCGCGATTCAGTATTGCGCGGAAATATTATTATGACTGCATCTAAAATCACAAATAAACAAAGTTTAAACAAATATAGGCCCGGACACGTTTCATGGATAAAAATGAAGAAAAAAGGTTTAAACGAAAGGTCCGACAACTTTTCATGATGACAATAAAGAAAGTTTAAACACACAGAGGTCATAAAACGTTTCATGGAAAAACTTGAAGAAAAAAGTTTGAACATACAAGATCCTTATAGACAGGTTTGCGAAAGATAGTAGTGCTCCCAACCTAAGAACATTGTTTGTTTGGTGGCAGACCTTATCTACATATCTAGACTTGGATAAAGTATATTTGAACATATAAAATTAACAAGAAAAGTTAATGTTTGACCAGCACGCCAAGGGTTCCTTACAGACAGGTTTGAGAAAGATAGTAGTCCTGCCAATCTTAGCACATTGAGAGTTCAATAGAGTTTATCCAATTCTAGATAAGCAGATAGGGTCTGCTACATACAATGGGCTTAGGTTGGCAGCACTACTATTTTTCACAAACCTGTCTGTAAGGAACCCTTGGAGTGCGGAGTCAAACATTTACTTTGTTGGGTAATGTTAAATGTTAAAATAGGCTTTATCCTAATCTAGATATGCAGTCAAGGTCTGCAACACACAATGTACTTAGGTTGGCAGCACTTCTATCTTTCACAACCCTGTCTGTATGGAACCCTTGGAGTGCAAGTCAAACATTCACTTTTCTGGTTAATTTTAAATATTCAAAGAGGGTTCATATTACCTAAGTTTAGAATTGGAGAACAGGTCAGCCTAGAATGTAAAATGTCGAGCGACTTTCAGCATGTCAAATTTATTGCCGATTGTTCCGGAGTTCGAAATCATATTTGCTCTTGGTTTGTAAACTTATTTTGTTTTGCAATATCGGTGTACGAAAATATATTGCTTTATAAAACTAGTGAGTTACAATAGTGGATTACCAGCCTTTATACGATCCCATATCGGTAATAATATTAAAATGCTTGTAAACACAGTCCACATTGCGCCGTTAGAGTTAGAAATTCGGTTACCGTGGTTGGAAAGAGTTTGATTAAATATCAAACACGATACTGTAGGGTCAAAGCAGTAATTTCGTTTAAAACAAGCCGATAACAATACAAATTTGTAGATATCCTAATTATTTTTTTATGTATATTGTGTGAATATAGTATGGCGTAGTGGCTGGATGGCTAAGCTTCTAGTTAAGATATATTCTAAAAAAATGTGTCAACTTTTAGGTCTTATTTGATGTAAGCTTTTTAGTCAAATCAATGAATGCCCAAACAGGAGTTGTAAAACGTAATTGCTTAAAGAGAAAATCTACTGTAGGACTTTGTTTATAGTGTTTAGGTGGTAAACATACCAAAAGTCCCCCCAACCTGATGGAGATCGGGTTGCAAAGGGGCTGTGAAGGTCCATTTTTCGCTTTCTCTCTTATAACTAAAAAATCTGTAGGTTATATAGATAAAAGTAATGTTAGCAAAATTGAAGCTAATAACTTCCTAAAAGTTTGTTCTTATTAATTTTTCTCTATTCCTAATAGTTTTAGAGATATCCGCCCGCTAAAATAGCAAATTTTTAAAAACAAAATACTTACCCCACCTTTTTTGTCAAACTTTTGTCCATAGCACATCAGCCTTTCATTGCATAGTTAAGTCCAAAGAAAAGAAGTAGTAGAGCATCAAATTTCCTTTAATATGATGTGAATTTTATTATAATACTATCTCCAACTGATTAAAAAGTGGTAAATTAATATTTGGTAAATTTTGAGATTCTGCAAGACAACTTTATATTCCACTTTTTCGGTTTTCACCAGCTAAAACCTTTTATATACGCTTTTATATGCATGTATTTACTCCGAAAAATAGAACAATAAATTATTTAGAATACATTGTTTAATGTAACATGCAGTGAAAAAACGACAGTGGTCGCAGTTCCCTTCATAAATGTTCCTCTCACTGACTACAGCACAGTTTACACGACGTTGCATTAAGCATGTAAAATGTGTTAAACATAAATCAGAACCCCTCGATCATCACTTTTGACCAGCCACTGAATTGGAAGGCAAGAAATTTAGTACTTGTCGCTCCGGGTGACCCTCAGCTAGGTAAGTGTGTGTTGCGCCTAGGAGGATTTAATCTCCTGATGTCATTTTTGAGATGTCTATTGATTATTTAATGTCAGGAAGTGGCCTTAAAGAACTAATGAGTAAATGTCTACGCCTCTCTAGCTGTTGCCAAAATGCTTCAAGGCCATGCGTTTGCTGGAACGGTTGGAGTCATTTGATCGCAACAACTGCCTTGTCAAATATCATATTACACCAAATCCAACTCACAGAGGAAGAGCAGACTTGTGTCGAGAAATTTATGACCAGTTTTCTTCAGGAACCTCCATCACTGAGTTCATTATACAACAGCCCAACACTCAAATCATTGGCCATCAAAATTGGAGAAGCATTAAACCAGCTCAGTGAAAATGGCCCGACTGCGAAGCTATGGATTCAGTATTTTAAAATGGTATGCCTAATGAAAGAATATATCCATGCAGATAGGACAGGGAATTGGGATGCTCAACTCAATTGTGTTGCTATCAAGGATAATTATAGCGTTCTTTCAAGCTTCCGGGCACTTCCCTACTCCAAGTCGAGCCAGTTGTATGTGCAGGATATGAATAGTCTACATGCAAAATTGACACCTGAAGATTACAACAAATTTGTGACCAGTGGTTATTGCACGATGCGGTGAACTGATCGCTTTTGGTCAGGTGTGTGGTCTGGTATGACCACCGAGACAACACTCATGCGAGCATTTTACAGTTAATGTGGTGTAACGCGTCTTAGGGGTGTGGCAGATAGTGCACTCAGCAAGTGGGTAATTAGTATGATCGCAACTCATGACATCTGCGCTTCACTGGAAGAATTTTGGGGAGTCCTCTTTTCGTCAACACCATAAGGATTTTGGAGAAGCCCGTCGATCGAAAGGTGCAGCTGGTATTGCAAAACTCACTGAGTGGCTATTAACTCATCATCCCTTTCCGGAAATAGGTGACATCATGTCAATAGCTATAGGGGTGGTGGGAGATGAAACTGTAACGTGCTACGATTCTGTGACAGTTGGAAAAAAGGCTATGATATGACATCAAGTTGTCTCGCAATGATAGGGCACTCCCTCTCTCTCCTCTGTGAGCTCATCAATACGGATCGAAGATAAAAAGGTTACAGTTGGTCCTTTACTTCTTTTCCAAAGCATAGCAAAAATACTGACGAAGATTTAAAAATGTATAAAAAATACTAGCTGGCCCCGTTCCCTTAGGTCTTAACTTTGTAGGAGAAAAAACTTTCTAATATACAAAGTTATTTGGCAAAGAGGATACTCAATTACCGCTATTTGTGATACATTCGATTTATTAGGACCCACTTTCCTGGGAGAAGTGTCACCGTTGCCATTGATAAGTATACCAACTCATACATCATGAAGGTAGAGGAGAAACAACGAAGCTACAGATTGAAGAGGTCAGTAGACATAAATTTAAACTGTGAGACTGAATTAAACCTTAAGCAGGATGATTTCCTTCCCAATATCCACAAAAAAAGCCATCTGATCAATATGTTGATGTTAAAACTGCAAGAAAACGGCACGAAGACACTCCAAGCAAAAGAGGATGCTAAGGTTTTGATTAATCAGCATCAACAGAGCAATCAATATATCTGAAATTATCTTAGTTGCAGTCTTTAGCGAAGAACTTGACCTCGAAGTACTTTTGATGGGTAAAACCCCAGTTGACCGAGACATCTTACTTGTAAAATCCGGGTGTGGAAAAGCTGAAGCGTGAACATACTCAAGTCAAGAACTGCAGCTTCTCTGAATAAAAAATATAATTTTTTAACATGCGTTCACCAGCTGTGACACAACATCGTCGGCATTCCAAAAAAGTAAAACTGGATTTCTGAAGCTGTATAAGAAGTTAAAGGATATCCAGAAGGCAACAGAAGTCTATTCCAGTCCCTTTTCATCCCAGGCTGAGGTCTAGGAAGCTGGTAACACGACACGCATGTCTTTGTCCTGTTGAACTATGGTATACTGTTTTTTTTAAACTGTCTAAACGTAAAAAGAAATTGTCTCTTGAAAATGTCTTTGAATCTATTTTTTCCAAGAAGTTTCCAAAAGCTTTTAAATTAGACCTTTTTTACCCTTCTTAAAAGCCGAGAAATTCAGACGTTTTAAATACGTTTTTACACCCTGAAAAGGAATATTAGCACAGGCATATTAATAATTAGTAAAAAAAGGTTAAGCAGAAAACAACAAATTGGCCTCCTATTAGTGAAGTTTATTTAAGTAATTGTTAATGAATTCAATAAGCATGTCTTAAATGTTGCCCAAAATTTTTAGACCACTTATCAACCGCTTATACATTGTACTAGTTTTTCAAATTTTTTCTCAAACACAATACCAATGCAACTTAATTTTTTTCCTTTAAAAATAAAAAGGTATTAAAAACTATTGATAACTTAAGTAAAATAAATATAAAGAAGACCAACACATAAAACAAAAGTTGGCTTACGGCTATTTATTAAAGAAAATCAGTCATTTTGGATTTTAAATAAAAAATATGAACAAAAGTGGAATACAATATTTTTTTGGAAAGTGATATTACATTACAAAATACAATTATTTATGCACAACATTTTTTTATAACATCAGAAGCCATGGTTTTCAGTCATTTGCAACAATGTCATCTCTTTCGGCGGCTGCTTCTTGTACTCTTTTTCTACCATGAACTGTGGTAACTTTCTTATTACTGTCTACAGACTGACAAATAATGCACTTCTTCACTTCAAATAAAACATTTGTTTTTTCTTGGCGAACAGTTGCCGACCTCATCCCCTTCCTCCGTTGATCGTCCATTTTCATTGATGTTAGTTTACCTGTACAAAATTATCTTTATGAAATAAACATTCGAATTTTTATGGTGTATCAGCATAATTATTACAGTAAAGTAGGCAAGTTTTTAAACTGCAGATTACGCCCTGTACCAGATGAGTCCTGTAAAACCTTTAGTACTGATTTTCTTTAGATAGAAATAGCAGTCAGGCAAATTCGCAAACCATCTTAATCGATTCCTTGACCTTAGAACATAATATATTTAGACGCCTAATGACGAGTATGACTGTCACAGGAGCAGAAATATATACAAAATAAAATCGGTGTTGGCCAGTTTGGAAAATGTCGTCTAAAACACCCGGTCCAGAATATGGTGCTGTTTACCTAACTTTTCCTGACTCTTCTAAATGTTCTTTACGATTCTGGTTAGACAAATCAGTACTAAAATGTTTACGGAACTCCAGTACAGGGACTGCATTATTATAAAAACAGATGAGTAACTCGTCGATGGAATCATTAACTGTTTCTTATTGCATTACAACATTATCGCATAGGCGATTGTATACTATACTAATAAAATATAGGCGATTGTATACTATATTGAAAAAAATATAGGCCATTTTTTACTATTTTGGAAAAAAACATATCCACGATTGAATGTTTTTCCATGAAGCGGAGATGTTTAAGTGTTTTATATAATGGGGATATAATAATAACAATAAGGATTTATTTCACATGAAGACATTCAAATTACAAAAATCAAATATGTTATTCAAAAGAATACTCACAAAAAACGAAGAACTTCTTACAAACATTTAGTTATTTAATAATAATACGAATATTAATTAAAGCAACAATTTTGTATATAATAAAAAAACTATAATTTACAAAATATATCCATTTGTAAAGGAAACCACATCTACGATGTTTCCAGCGAATTACTCCTGTGAAATTAGTTAACTCTATAGCAACTATGCCCTGTTTTGTGTTTAACTTTCCAATTTGTGTCTAGTATATATCGAGGTTTATTAAGACAAACTAAGGGTCAGCAACAACTCACTCTCCACTCTCGTGTTTGATCTCTCACATTTAGATTTATTATCAAGATATTCAATGAGTTTTAAAAGCAACTGTGATTTTTCAATGTTTAATGTCCGTTTTTGTATTTAAAACTAGAGGTCTTTGCCACCTATTCGCTTCGATCACCAACCCCCGCGGCAACTCGTGACAAAGTAAATGAAAACAATTCATTGTAAACTCTGTTATTTTCAAAGATATGACGATTAATTGTGACAGAGGTACTTGGACCGGGTTAGGGTGGTGGGAGTAGCTGTGACCTGGATCTTG
>JAGFPH010000491.1:537782-549041 GCA_018207615.1 Philaenus spumarius
TATCAAATATGACGGAACAGTTCATGTATTGATTTTGTATAGTAAAAGATACTTGGAACTTTCCTAAGGCTACTCTAACAATATTTTTAATCATTGCAATTGATTTATGAAACTAAACACGTGGTAAAGTAAATGTAAAGTTATATTCTATGCAATGTGGTTTTACATATCATATATGACGGAATCGTTCATGTAGGTTATCGATTTTCTGTTACATCAGATACTTGGAACTTTCCCAAGCCTGCCTTAACAATATATTTAACTGTTGCGCTTAATTTACACTAACAATATCTTTAAATATTGCGCTTAATTTACGAAACTCAACACGTGGTAAAGTTGTATTCTGTGCAATGTGAACTTACATATCACATATAACGCAGGCGTTTCTGTATTGATTTTCTTTTACAACAGGTACTTGGCACTTCACTTAGCCTACCCTAATAATACATTTAAGTATTGCGCTTAATTTACGAAACCGAACAGTTGGTAAAGTAAATGTAAAGTTGTATCCTGTAAGGCAGGCGTTTCTGTATTGATTTTCTGTTACAACAGATACTTGGCACTTCCCTTAGCCTACCCTAATAATACATTTAACTAATGCCCTGAATTTACGATAATGAACAAGTGGTAAAGTAAATGCAAAGTTGTAGTGTGTGCAACGTGGGATTACATATCACATATAACGGAGGCGTTTCTATATTGATTTCCTGTTACAGCAGATAAGCTACTTGGCACTTCCCTTAGCCTACCCTAATAATATATTTAACGATTGCGCCGAATTTAAGAAAATGAACAAGTGGTAAAGTAAATGCAAAGTTGTATTCTGTGCGATGTGGACTTACATATCACTTATAACGGAGGCGTTTCTGCATAGATTTTTTCTGTTACTGTAGATACTTTGTAAGTCCTTAAGCCTACCTGAACAATATACTTACCAATTTTATTACAATAAGTGTGATCGGCTTTAGTATGCATGGGGGAGGACTCCAAGACACCAGATCACGACACACTTTTGGAATACACTTATCACAGACTAAATATGATATATTAGGAGAGCCCAATGCTATATTATGAGGTATTTACGCTATAATTTGTAAATTAAGATTAAATCACTTCCCCCGTTTTGAAGACCACCCTTTTTAAGTACATATGCGTGATGTGCCTAAGAAGCCTGGTCGAAATACACCCGTGGTATTCGACAGAAGAAATACCTCTTAATAAACAAAGAGGGCTCCTGCCATGCTAAGACGTGTTAACTCCAAATCGAAATCACAAAACGTAGTGCGACCGTTACTACTCGTGAAAGTGTAGGAGCATCTTGTTATCTCCCGTTTTCAAGGGCTTATTACATTCGATATTGGTTATCAATGACAAGGCATTTTACTTATATTATTCCAGTTAGATATCTGTGTAATATCTATCTGTGCCCTAACTAAAAATAAACTGCAAGTTCTTTATGTTGGCTCCTTAGTGGTCATTGACTGTGCTTAACAACATTTTCATTTTCTTATGGACTATGTTAGTTTTAAATCAAACAATTAACTTTTTTGACATGGATTTGGTTAGTTAAAAAAATAGAAGATATTTCTTGCAAAAAATCTACAATATACCACTTCTAGCTCAATTTAGACACTTTTTAATACTAGAGGCTTCACTTATATACCGGTCCGTGAATGAGAGATACACCTTGGCAATAAAAAATATTTAAGTTCTACGCCAACTGTTGTGGGAAATAATTAAAATATGCCGTGGTACAGTAGAGCCTATACCGAATGTTTGCAAGATCTTAACAATCGTAAAGAATAAGGAAGACGCAGACTACTTGACAGAGTGAGGACTACATAAATACTACACAATATTACTACAATAGGGAATAACCAAATAGAAAAGAAAAGGAGTATTACATGGGCCACTTAACTACGGTATACAGTAGCAGTAACTGCGACTATAAAAGAAATCTTTTAGTCCAATGCGCTGGTAATGAAGTATAACTAATTCCTATGGGCTGGGAGCTGGCGCCATTGTCGGCATTTCCATTTAAAGACGGCAAATCTAATACATCAATTATAGAATTGTATTCAACACAACTAACACGACAATGACGATATGTCAAGCATCTAGACTGTAGACACTAGCTAAGCTTCTGGCAACTGATCTGCTCCAGTTCCATTAGGCTAATATTAAAATTGATATACCTGCGGTTTGTGTTAAGGCTCTGCTGCACAATATTAGTGTAAATAAAAACAATATTGTCCCGCTACCTGTTACCATATTGCTGTTACCATACAGGTTGTCGTTTTCAAAGGGGCTACCATTGGAATCTCTTAAACATTATGTGCGGATAGAACTTTAAACGGGGAATTTTTCTTCATTTTTCGAAGCTAAAAAGTAGAGATGGGCTAATCAGTTATTTTTATCTAACAGGTATAGGAGTTATCGGTTTTGAAAAATAACTAGTTATTTAAACAGTTATTATGTAACGGTTACTTTGATTGGTATTGTCTTGCTACCTGTTCATAACAGAATGTATTGATCAGTTACCATACAGGTTGACGTTTCAAAGGGGCTACGATTAGGATCTCTTAAAAATTATTTTGGGACAAAACTCTAAACAGGGAATACTTTTTTCATTTTTCGAAGCTTACAAATAGAGATGAGGTAATCAGTTATTTTTATCTGACAGGTGTAGGAGTCATCGGTGTTAGAAAATAACTAGTTATTTAAACTGTTATTTTGTAACTATTACTTTGATTGGTATTGTACTGCCATCAATCAGAATAGTCAATTACTATTAGCGTAGAACATGGTAGTTTTACGGTATTTTAAAACGATTTAGACTTTACATATTTTGTAACTGTTACTTTGATTGGTTGGCATCAATCAGAATAGTCAATTACTATTAGCGTAGAACATGGTAGTTTTACGGTATTTTATAACGATTTAGACTTTACATAATTTTAACTGTTATTAATAACGGTCTTGCTGAAATAACTCTTGTGTTTGTTATCACTTTGAATGTATTAGTAATATTTATTTTCCTAGTTTACCAGGTTTATATAAACGAGTCAATATTATTGAATTTAAGCTACTAAATAAGTTATTATTTCGTTAATTATAATCTAATGGATGTTAGCAATCTATTATATACGTTATTTGCCCCAAAATAATAAAAATAATAATAACATTTAATACACAATTATATTTATTAATAAACTAACCTTAGTAAAAAAAACAATTAACTTTAAACAAATTTATTATTATTTATTTTATCATTAATTATTATTATTTTAACTATATTTCAATACCAATAAATGAAACTTAAATCAAAATAACACTAACTTAAATTTTGTGGAATAACTTTAATAATAATATTTTGACGAATCATTTTTCAACATTCTAAATAAACATTTGTTGAAAAATCATAAAAAAATTTTCCCGAGATTTAAAATTTTCTTCCAGATTTATAGTTTAGATCCCAAACACTCTGTATAAATATATATCACAAAAGTTGGTAAATGTAGGAACAAAGCTGTGCGACAGGGATAATAAATTTGACGAAATTATAATGATTATTCCATTTTGTATCGGAGTTATATAAATACTAGGTATAAAGAACTTGTTCGCTTCGCTCACCAGCCCCGACGACGACCCATGGCGAAGCCAATGCTAACAGATTATTGAATACTCTGATATGTTCATGGATAAAAAACCCGAACACAAAATCTCACGACAAATATGTTTACTAATTTCAAACGCGTTTCAATGACAATGACACCATCCTCAGCAGTGATGCACGGGCTACAGTAACCAAACTATAACTAGAATTCAAGTTCAATAGTTATTTATGTTCATGGAAATTAATTTTGAGCGGTGACCTATACATAGCTAACGTAAGACGGAGATTGAAATAGTGACTATCAACCCCAATAATTCGAATTGCGGCATGCATTGTAATTTCACCATTAATATTTAAATAATCAGTATTTTAAACAAATTTTGATATTACAAACTAAAGGAAGTAATACAATATCTAACACCAGATGTTTTACTTATAATACATTAAGCCTTTTGTTTGATTCTACCTAATCGAAAAAAAAACTGCTGTGAAGAATAATTACCTGCCTATAAGTTTGCAAAATTGTTGCAAATGAACGTGTTTTGGTTCATTGTAGGCCTAACCTAAAATTATGTTAAGTTTTTAATTCAAATCAGCTGTTTTATTTATAATACCGTATGTAACAGATGTTTGAATTAATTGAATTATATAGCACTAACCATTTTTCGTAGATTATTGCTTGTGTTTGCTTTTAGTTTGTTAATCTAACCTAAAAAAAGCTGTTGGTTGTAAATAATAATAAAATGATTCTTAATTGCTAAGTTGGTTGCTATGGCAATGAATGTAAACAAATATGCGTTGCTAAACTTTTGATTCGAACACAAAATTTAATTTAATTTTAATTTTATCAAAATTATCCGTTTTATCAAAATTTTCACAGTTTTTACACTTTAAAATAAAAATATTTGCAAAATTCTTTCTTAGTGTGCGTCAAAGACACCATAAGAATATACTTTACATAGTTTTTGCCCCACGTTGATTCTGTCAGTATATATAGATATGCTTGTATCTAAAGATTTGCATTCTTTAGTACGGAAACGAGTTCTTAGTACTGAAAATGGAATAATTTAGCAGAATATTAGGCAAAACAAAAGAAGCAAGAGAAGGGATAAAACATAGTTGTTAGACTACAGCCAACAAAGCTACGGTACAACGTAAACTAGTTACACTCGTAGACCTATTAATCAACAATCCAGGAACTCGAGTCTATGGTAAAATCTTACCTTGAAACAAAGTAAATCGATTTCATTCAATCACTTTATAGTAAAGCAGTTTAAAAACTGGATATTTCTGCGGTAGGAAAATAAATCGGCCCAACCATTCCCTGGTTACACTGAAAAGTGTGTTTTACAGCCTTTTTTCAGTTTAAATCGGTATTAAACCATATAGTTAAATAAAGAAACAGTGTTAAGCTATTTAAATGCCAACGTGTAGATTCAGTGCATCTTAAAAGTGAAAATTTAAAGTGTAAAAAATTTTCAATGTTGAATTTCCTGGTAATTAAGAAGTCCTTATTTAAAAATAAATGCCTAATGACAATGTGTGTGGAATAGTATTATAAAGTCAAAGAATTCTCAAAGTTGAATATTTTTTGTATTTTAACTTTGAACGTATCTCCAACCATTTTAAAATGGCGGTTAAACTGGACAATACGTTATTTATGGCCACAATTATTTACACAAAACTGAGTAAGCATGGAGAAAATTAATAAAATTTCATTAGTTGTTATATTTATATTCATTGTTGATAGCCCTAGAATTACATATATTTTATTACATGTTATTTATTTGTTGTAAAATTTGGTATTATTATTATTGTTTTGACATAAAGTGTTTGAGTGGACATAGATAGATGGCCTGATGATGCTGCCTGCGGCAGTGAAACATGTAGCCACATAAAGTAAAGGTAAAGTACAACTAGAGACTACATTTGACAGCAAATAAATAATATATATATGTTATATTTATTTAAAAAATAATACTATAATCGGTAAATAAATAGTCGTTGTGAAACAGATAATACTGCATATCTTCGTTGGGTTTTAATTGTTTTTAGGTTTGTTTTTCGTTTCAAACTATATGACGGGATTTCTTTTACATTTGTCTATTCAGCAGATTTACAATGTTTTACCCTTACGACTGATCGTTAAAGTTTCTTTTACCTTTGTTGTTTTAGCACCACATTTTAGAGTTTTGAATATTCTTCCATTCAGAAATATGTGTGTAAAGTGCTAATATTGTTTTTTTGAAAGGAGTGGTGATTGCAATTCCCGACCAAGAACTCACATTTTACGCAATAAATTAAATACTTATGTACTTAAACCAAATTTGACTGTTTTAATGAAATTATTCGCATTCCTAGCACCATTGAATTTTTAACTGATAACCATTTATTATGCAAAACTGTAAACATAATAATACATTTTCCCGGTTGTTAAGAGCACATTTAATTGAAATATAAAATACTGAACTCTGTTTTAAAGTATTTACTTGATAATGTGTGTGAGCGTGGGTGTTGAAAAGCAGATTAGGTGCGTAGAGTTGGTGAGGAAGTGTGTGTGTGCACAGACTTTATAAGTAAGGTTGTGTGAGTTTGTGTTTAGGGAGGGGGTAGTGGTATTAGCGTATGCATTTAGTTTATAAATAGATCAGGAATTAGGTTAGTTTTTTAGTAAATGTAATTTAGTAACTCTTTTTGTTTTAAATATCCTGTTTAAAGTAATTATGATAGGAAGCTAGTTTTTTTGTTTTAGTTTGTAACCATAATGTAAATTTATTGTTTATTTTGCTGTGTTCGGTCGGTTGCGGTTTGTCAAGTTTTAGCCATTGCAAATTAATTTTATAACGTTATTTTTGTAAGTGTATTTTATGTTTAATGTGTAGACTTAGTATTAATTAGTTTTTAAGTTTTACACATAAAGTCTCTAACAGGTTTATAACCTCGGGGATGCATTTATTTGTTTGTAGTTGTAGGGTTTTTTCTCTTAATGTGTATATACATTTTTGTAAAGAAAAAACTAAAAAATATTTTTATTTTGTAAAAGAAAAACAATCAAATTCATTCATTTATTAATATTAGTGTAAAATTATAGGTAAAAAGACGATACCGGTAGGCCTATGTCGGAAGTTCAGACAATTAGTAAAAGTAGATAATCTTTACAATATTTCGAATTGTTTACATAAAACCGTAAAAAAGAACCAAAGTAATAAAAAAGTACTCAATGTTGTGCAATTTATGAAAATCAATACGCAATAATAATATTATGTTAATCACAATCTTGATCACAACTTCGTACAGTTCCACTAACTGCATATAATAACTGAAGTAATTTTGTATTTTAGAGATTACCTATTGTATTGAGGTAATAGAACCTATTGCGTCAATTTTACCAACATAACCTACACTAATCAAGTAATCGTTCTTTTTGATTACTTGTAATGTTGTCCACATGTAACAAGTAACAAAAATATAAGCAGTATAGACACTAACTATTTTTATATAGGTAATGAAAAAACATTCTGAAAATAGGAAAAACGTTTAAGTATTAAACATTTTCTAGAAAAAAAAACCAATACAAATTTATTAAAAAAAATATTTGTACAGTATTGAATGCTGGTACAATTTGTTAGCAACAACACATTATTTTAAACCATTCAAAAGTTATAATAGTTTTAGTAATTGCTTGCTTAAACCACAAAAAAGCAGCATTCTTGGGCTTCCTAGAATATAAATGCCAGCCTAACCTTAAATCTTTGAAACTGTACAATACAACTGTATAATATCTGTATTTTGCTCGCTTGTTTCCATTCCGATTTGAAATATTTGAGTCCGAACAGCGGTGTTTGAGCAATATGTTGAATCACAATACATCCAAAGTACGGAAAGTTTCATGCTGCTAATTGGAAACATAATACAAATTCTTACCAACAGTTGAGCCACCGGCTACCGACCTAACTATAAATTATATCTCAATAAACAAAAAACTATATTAGCACGATTATTACTCGAAATACATTCGATATGACCGCAATGTGCCCGATAAGTGAAATATGAAAGTACGAATACTGTAATGTTTTATCTCTACTAAACCGACTTTTACGGTACCCTGTATGCTGCAGACCCGGTATTAATTTTACCGACTGACGCACATCACATCCGAAGGCGGGTCTCGGACGTTGAAGGAAAGTCTCCTGCTGGGCTTATATCCTGTGCCATGTATTCTCGATCAAAACTCGTTCACTACTCATTCGCTGACCGGACTACTCACTGTTAACAGTTAAATTCACTAATAACACTAATAGAATGATTTATTATCGATAGGTTCTAAGTTCGGAAAGTCGAATGTGTACACGTGTTAAGGTAGTGTTGATGCTCTTGTGCACCTCGACCTTCGATGTAGCCTACTCGTTAATTATAAGGACTTGTAGCGTAAATTAAACGAAGGATATTTTTTATTTTAAGTTTTAAGATTAATTTATGTGTGTAATGGATGTTATAAACGGCCAAGTCAAATTTTAAAATTACTGAATTAAGAAAATGAATTTTAGGCATTTCTTTACGTAGAATATCCCAATTTCCAAATAGTAGTCTAACGGGAACAGAGAAGAAATTAAAAATAACATTATGTCAATTTCCGAATAGTTACTTGATGAATGAATAAATTATGACAAATATAAAAATATTTGAATTTTGAATGTCAACTCGGTCAGGCAACAAAATCAGAATATCCTAATATAGAAATATTTCAAATTTGTAGACAAAGAAGAAAGACATTTAAATTTTCAAATAGTAACTTGGTATGTGAACAAATTAAGAAAAATGTCCTAATTTCCAAATAGTAATTCTATTTGTAATCGAAAGAAGTACACCTAAATCCAGCCAAATGATCAAATAGTAACTAGATATGTGAACAAGTTAAGGCAAATATCCCAATGTCCAAATAGTAACTCGATATGTGTGGATATTTTTCTTAAAACAAGACAAATATTCCAGTTATCAAGTATTAACTTGATATGTAAAGCAAATTAAGAAAAATATCCTAATTACTAATAATAATTCGATTTGTAAACGAAAGAAGAAAGATACTTCAGTGTTCAAATAGTAAACACGATTTGAGAACGAAACTAGAAAATGTTAAAATTTTTAAATAGAACACCATTTGTTAAAAATATCCCAATTTTCAATAAAAATATCTCGGTTAATGACAAATTGAGATAATTATACCAATTTTAAAATAACAACTCGATACGTGAGCAAATTCAGAACATTCTGTCTCGTAATTTTTAATTATTTATTTTACAAATCAAACAAATTCAAACTTGAAACAAAAGAATACAGTTGAAGAGTTTTCCTCAAATATTTGTAAATATTCACATGAACCAATAATCATATGCACGGAAGAATCGTATGTCAATTTCGCTCATTTTACCTTGTATATAGACAAGAATTAATTATGTAAATATGGAATAAAAAATACATGTGTATAAAAATAAATGGTTCAAAGAGTGATGTAGAGCGGTGTTTAATCAATTGATATACAGAGTGTATTTAAACTATATGCACAAACTTCAGGATATTATTCCTTGGGTCAAAATAAACAGAACATCAAGAATGTAATTTTTCCCAAAAACGCCTTGCTTTACATATATCCACCATTTTGTTTCTTCTACAGAATAATTCATATTTAGATAAGAGTTTCACTGATTGAGTTCAAGCTTGGCTTGAAGTTTACCTAACAATGATATGTTTCAAGAAAAATAAATGATTATATCCAATCAAACGTTTCAAAATGGAGGCTGTTTGAAAAATTAAAACCTAAATTACCCTAAAACCGTACATTTTAACAAACACTGTCAAGATACCTTTCTTGTTGCCCTTTTGATTCCCTATCCGATGGTAACTGTCAAAAGAAACAGGTGAAATGTTAATAGTTAAATTACTTATAATAATTGGTTTGTTCAACCCGGCATCCTATAGGCTACCAACACAGTAAACACAAAAATATGGTGGCTACGCATTCTTTTATTACAAACAATTCTGTTTGAATCTGTTTGATGTACTGCGCCGAAAGGGATTTTGAGTTAATAAATTTGATTTCACCATCGTATTCCATATTTTATTTTAGATTTCATTAACAAGTAAAGGCTTCCAAATAATTATTGATAGTAAAAGGTGCAAATAAGCATTGATAACTTTTCGAATATATAAAATTAATAGTTCGGAAGATTAATTTAAACGCTAATTTGTTAACATTTCAGTATTACTTCAATTACAAATTTATACGTAAAAATTACTACAATTTAACATTAGAATAAAAGAAATATGCTATAAGATAAGTTAGGATTAAGGAAGTATTATTATAATCATAATAACGAGATCATGCTACAATCTAACTAAGATCTTTAATCGTTTGCTAATTTTGCTAACACATCCATCTACTACAATAATTGTTTCTCTTTACAGCTTTAAAAATACAACTAAAGAACTCGGTCTTACAGCTAACTCCAAGTCATTTATTTGAAAGTTCTACTGCGTTGTGCCGGGCATGGTTGAGGGCAGAGGTTAGAGGGGGAGGCGAGGACAATATATGAGATTGAAAGCGAACACAATCCCAAAACCAGGACTCACGGGGGAAACACTCTTGTACAAATAATGCAACAAGGCAACAAAAAAGAGAGCGAATAAAAAGGATCTCATGTCGAAAATTAAAGCTAATTGGTTCAGATAGCACCAGGATTTGGACCCGAACGATCTTTAAGAAGCGACCTTTTGTTGTTCGTTGTCGCGTTGGGGAGATTTTACTTCGCCCTTTGCAAAATACTTTCTGAATCCGTAAGGGAGAAGTATTTCCTTCTCGGTGATTGTGTGATTGATATATTTCCTTTTCCTTTTCAATACAATCGAAGATAGAGGAGAGCAGAGTAGGGCGAAGGCGATGGGTGTGACGGCCCTTCCATTTTGAAAGAAACCCGAGACTTTTAGCAGTCGTGTTCGGCCGTTCTGCTGTAGTAGTGTTCTGGTTTGTTTATTTGTTCGATCGACCGTCAACCGCAAAAACTAAACAAGGTTCCTAAACATTCGTTGTAAAAATAAGCAGTTTCGCGGTTCATTATTGGACAAAGAAGGCGAATTTGTATCGAAACAAATTTACTAACTTAATTATTCTGCTAAACTAGTTGGGGTAAGGTTGTGCTGCACCTCCGCTATATTGGATCTATTCGCTAACTTAATTATTCTGCTAAACGAGTTGGGGTAAGGTTGTGCTGCACCTCCACTATATTGGATTTATTTGCCAACTTAATTATTCCGCTAAACGGGTTGGGTTAAGGTTGTGCTGAACCTCCACTATATTGGATCTATTTGCCAAATTAATTATTCTGCTAAACTGGTTGGGTTAAGGTTGTGCTGTACCTCCTCTATATTGGATCTATTTGAAAACTTAGTTATTCTGCTAAACGGTTGGGTTAAGGTTGTTCTGAACATCCACTATATTGGATCTATTTTCCAAATTAATTATTCTGCTAAACGAGTTGGGTTAAGGTTGTGCTGTACCTCCTCTATATTGGATCTATTTGAAAACTTAGTTATTCTGCTAAACGGTTGGGTTAAGGTTGTTCTGAACATCCACTATATTGGATCTATTT
>JAGFPH010000492.1:0-28334 GCA_018207615.1 Philaenus spumarius
TTTTTTAAAGTTTCGACCTCGTTTTATTTAAAGAGTTGCATAAAAATATAATACTATTTAAGTGAATAATATTAATTAAAATGTAGTTTTCTTAATTTCTTATTTACGTATTTAGGTTTACAGTCTTTATCGAGGATTTAAATTTCTCATGAAGCCCGGTCCTTAACAGGGTTTCATTTTCCGCTGATAACCAGATTTAAAATTTAGCCTAACTGTTTAACTGAAATACTGTTTTTGCCTACATTGAACTATGAAAAATTGTATAGTAAAAGTGAATTAAATTTAGACCTTTATATATTTTTGTAACAATATTCGTTAAATTTGATTGTTAAATGTAATACCGCTTAGGATTTTCAGAGTTCTGGATTTGTTCAATGATTTGTTTTAAGCTTACCAATTCAAATAAGTTTTATTTTTAATTTACTTATATCAAAAGTATTTTTGCTTGATACAAATTTCTAACCAATTTCACAACTGAAAAGCCGAGCCATTGTTATGTATTTGTTTTACCTGAAACTGCATGAACCGTTCACCAGCTCGTCTGTCCTCTAAAGAAGACGTTTGCGAAAATGCAAACTGTGCAAAGAAAGGTAAACTTATCATCCCTGAAACAAAACAAAATATTGTACATATTTTCTCACAAACATTTTAAAATTATTAAACAGATTCACTGTGACTTCATAATTGTATTAAAGTAGGAGAGGAGATACGTTAAAGTAGGAGAGTAACTAATAAATAACAGTAATTATTATTATTAGCTAAACGAGAATTTTTAGAAAGATGCGGTTTTTCGCATACGGTAGGGTACATTAAGGGCCAAATTTAATCGAAATCGTTAGAGCCGTTTTTTTATAAAAAATAATAACTGACTTTTTGGGAGTTTTTTGGCCAAAAAGGGGGTTGTTTTTCAAAATTTTTCAAAACCTTTTTTCGTGCATCTATACAGGCCTAATTGACATGTTTGATGCAAATTTGTTCGAAATCGATCGAATAGTTTTCTCTCTAGCTTTGTATACATTCAGACAGACAGACATACATTTAGACAGACAGACAGACATTTTTTTAAAACGACTTTTTTGGACTCAGGAGGTCCCAAAACGGATATTTCCACAAAAATCTCAATATCGATTTTCTTTTGTGATCACTATGCTTTCTCTATGCCCATAGACAGAAAGCAAAATGTAAAAATATAAAAAGAAGTAGCGAAGTTCTTTTTCCTTCTCTATAGTAAGAAGTATAGTGAGAAAGTAAAAATTGTTTAAAGTAGTTTTGAATAATGCAGTACCGGTTGTATCCATTGTTTCACCTTTAAGGAATTTTTGTTATTCGCAACGTCAGTATCTCTACAAACTGGTCAGGTGGTTAAAAACAGCTAAAGTAGTGGCATTTAAATATAATTTTGCCCCTCTTATCCTTTGCTTGACCCTTTTTCTTCTTCTTAAGTTAGCGGTCCAATACTTTCGCTCAAGAGCTTATTGCACTCGCAAATAAAGGATCCACAACAAGATCCATATGCTCAGTGAACCTAAGGATCCTTTTGACGAGGTTGCCCTGCCGATGGCTTCTCCTTTGTTTAGCCTTCCAAAAATTTCATAACTCGCATATATTCGAGGCATAGACACTCGCAGATCAGGTGTTTTACGGTTTCCTGCTGCAGGCCAAATTTCCTACACTTGGGGTCTCCGGTGAAAATGCACATTCTTTGCATGTGTTTTCTACGGTGGCCGTTTCCTGTGATTAGATAGAGCTACCACCTCCTTCTTCTTTACATTGAACCTACTCCGGGGGCTGTATTTACCACTAAGCCCTGCACTAGGGGCGCAAGCTAATTAAAATTTGTTTAAATAACAGAGAGAATGTTTGTGACGAGTGAAGAAAAGCCTTCTTTTAATTGTCCTTTGAACAGTTTATTGTTGCTTGAAGTTGTAAACATAACCCCAAAGTATAATCTACGCTGGGTTTTGTTTCAGTATTACAGATGATGGGTGAAATCAGCTGATATATTATATTGTTACTCATGTAGGGACGGACGTACACTCGCTTTTATAGAAGTTGATGCTCATTTTTCCATCCATCGATATGACTTTAGCCCGTACAATTAATTTAAATGTGTTTTGTAGGTAGGCCTACTCATATATATAATAATATAATATGACATCGAGAAACCGCCTCACAGCGTAGAAACAGCATTGAACTTCAGCAACTACTGAAATTTGTTAAAGTGATGAAAACTGTGTTTTCCATTCTAGCGCTGTAAGTACTATTATTGTCTGGGAGCCGTCACCTTCTTTCACTGGACCCCTAACACTTAAATATAATTTATTCCCACCATGGTTGTTGGTTAGATGTATATTTCTGTACATTGAATATATGGTTTTTCATTTATAATATTGAAATTATAATTACCTTTACGTTAGTTACTACAAATTTTCTTAAATATCTATGTTAGTATAATCCTTATACTCGGATAGATTTAAAAAATAATACTAGGGGCTCTGCCCCTGGACGCTCCGCGTCCCAACCCCGGCTCGGCCTTCGGCCTCAGATGGCTGCTTCGCTTCGCTCGCAGGTGGAAAATTTGATAAAGAATCTCGTTAATCTTTTGCTCGTTTGTACATAGGTGACCGAGCATAAATTAGCTGTTTTATTTGGCAGCTGACTCAAACTCATTAAACATTATCTCCATAAGATTAACATGGGAAATTTGAAGGATTGTATACCGGGGCTCCTTCTCGGGTGAATAGCGGCTGAACGGATGATAATATATAAGACTTGACATATCTGTGAATGATTATGTTCAGTTTTTGATCCAAATTAGCTGTTTTATATATAATAGGTTTGTAACAACCAATGTTTGAATTGAATTAAAATATAGTTAGCATTTTTCGTTGATTTTTGTTTGTGTTTGTTTTTAGTTTGTCAATGTAACCTCAAAAAGGTAATACTACATTTGATCCAAATCAGTTGTTGATCAAAATCAGCTGTTTTAAGCTTTTCATACGAACAGCTGTTTTTGTGTCCTTGATAAAATCAAAAGAAATATTTCTTCTTCTTCCTTAAGATTGACCTTCCATAAGATTAACATTGAAACTTTGAGGGCCACTGGGGCGTAGCCCTAATGTCCTAGGACTTCGGTAAATGCTTGATGACATATCTACAGGTAATAAGACACAGTTTAAAACAAAAATCGGTCCATTAGGAGAGGCTGGGCGATTGGAAATAGGTTTTGACCAAATTCTTTTAATATATATAGATTGTAACGGTAATTAGTTATTTTTTCTGTTTTCTTCACGTTTTCCATATTTAAAGATAAGATAGTGATATCCGATTTGCAAAAACTCGATCACAACATTAATTTACATTTTACAGGCAGTCTTAATTAAAGAAACTTTAAGATGTTTAGTTGCATTACTGAACTGATATTGCTTGATAAGTGCCTTTTATTTTGCGTTGTTTTTATTTTCTGGTTATACGAATGCCTGGCAATAAGCGAAACGTCAAGTAACCAGAAAATAAAAACAAATACTGCGGTCAACGTGAGATAAAAGGCAGTGTTAGGATTAATCGAGGGTACGTTTAGTTACAATAATTATAGAGTTAATGAATTTGATGTAAAGGTAATTGAGTTGTGCCAGGTAGACCAGGAAGTGTAATATGAATGTGGAAATGCAGGGGCGGACTGGGTCCTCCATTAGGGTGTAAACCTTGATCCTGAAGGCGCATACCCAAGTACGAGAGTAGCAAATGAGCACCAATCATGGTCCCCAGAACACGTTTTGGGGTGACTTTAAAAATCATATATATACTGTATATGTACCGGTATATATGTATTCGCACTCTAGCGGCCGCATTTTAAGTCCGATTTATTCAAATTTAGTACACATGTTGGTTGTCTATGTCGCTCAAACGAGTTCGTTAGCCAAAAAAATCTAACAATCGGAAGCTCGTTTTTTGACCGAAAGTAACTACTGTTTGAGATTTTTCCTAAAAGAATGAATTTATTTTTGAGTTTTTTCTACAAATATAAATGTAGGATGTTATTCTGCACATTTTGTTTTTTTTACACGACCTTATAGCTCGCTTGGTTCCCCTAAAATCGATCAAAACATAAAATACCATAGAAGTACCCGGTTCAAAGCCATGTGGCGGATTCTAACGTGGGGTTGGCGTGCGAAGCACGCAATGCATTTTGTAGTGAAGATACTTCCAATACGGGGGTTGGCGTACGAAGAACGCAATGCTTTTTGTGTTGAAGATACTCCCAATACGGGGGTTGGCATGCGAACCATTTTGCAGCTATTCAGCACCGTCGTGAATAGACCTATTTCCCAAATTGATGGTTGAAACCCTAAAACATAGGCCTATAAACTTGGAAATTTGCTCAACTTATGTCAGCGATTCAGCTGCGTGGTCGAAGTGCTTACTCTGAGTTTTCCTCATGCTTTCCAGAAATGTGTCTTGGCCCATTCTTTGAATTTTAACAAATATGTTTTGGACGAGGACTTTTAGAAGGCGCATCGGCCCTTAGGCCGGTGGGCCAGTCCGCCCCTTGGAAATGTAAACTCGGTTGTAAAAGAGGTCGTGCAACGCGGAAAAAAACAACTGCTAAAGAAGCAGCGATTGTTTTGTTGGATATGTCAACAGGAAGCTAGACAGGTTATATAGGATAATAATCTGAATCCAGAATCTGGGCCAGAGTTGGTTGATCGATAGGCCAGAGTGGAGTGGTCGAGTGACCAGTGGCTAGTTTTGTGTGGAACGAGAGGCCGAGAGATCCAACATTGTGGGGCGGGTTAGGTCAAGGTCTGGACCGTTGGAACGTCTAGAAGGGTTGTCACGAGTCAAAAGAAGGAAGGACTAGGTCGTGTTGAAGACAACATACTGAGTGAGCAAAACCGAGCATTTTGGTCTATTGGTCAAGTCAAGTTGAATTTAGAGTTGATAATAAACACGTAGCTGGCTATAGTCCAGTCGTACCGTACATCCAGTCTGTCTTGTAAACTCAATACCTGGCATATGAGTTGTGTATTAGATATTATTGTTAGCCAATGTTAAAGAGAAGCATATTTTTGTCGTAGACAATAATTGTTTGAATAAATATAAAATAAGCATTCTATAACTGAACCCCTGATGTATTGTTATTGATCCACCATTTACAAAAAGAATTATCGAAAGAAACTACACACATTGTATTTGACTCGAGCCTATACCTTTTTGTGTTGCTCTGAATTCCTTGTTGTACATGCGGTACGTTTTGCCATGAGCTCTGAGGATTGTGTGTCCAACCATGTAAGGTGTAACTCCTGTTTTACCGAATCCTGGTGCAAAATCTTTGTTACTATAACCATAACAAACGGTCCACGCTTCATTTATTGTACTCCACATTTTTACCTGGAAAATATTCATTCGGAATATAAGAACCACATGACCTAACATCCACAATTAACTTGTTTATTTAATATATTAAGCCATAAGAGAAATTTACAAATAAAGTTAGGGAAATGAACAACTATTTTCAGTTAAATTTCATGAAAGTCGATAAAGCTAGTACTAGTATTGAGATAATTTGTGTTTTCCCTTCTTAAATAACAATTTAAATTCAATTTATAGAATTACCGAACGTGTCCTTTTAATTACACTGAAATTTCACCGATGACAAGGCTAGTTCTGTAGTCCACGGAATTCTTAGAATAATTAATTAACATTGTAAAACTTATTTCTAGGAGAATATCAAGTAGACAGTATTTAAAAAATATCCTTGAGAACCAGGGGCATATTTACAAAAATCCGGTCCCCTTCGTCCTCCCCCCTCCAAGGAAAAATGAAGGAAAGAGAGGGAAAGAAACACTTCACAAATCATCTGAATGAACGATTTGTTAGTCAAAAGAAGATTCTTTCATCTTTTGAGAGTTTGATTGACACATCCGAGGAAGAGATTCACATTGATAATCTTTTTGGTCAATATCGAGAGAAACTTGAAGCTATTGACGAAACCCAATTGAACGGAGAAGTAAAAGTATGAAATCAAATCTTGAAAAGAATTAACTCTGAGAGAACGGAGACTTTCAAAAAGGATGGTAAACCCTTCAAAAATATAAATACCATCGAAGCCCTCGCACGTTGCAATAAAGAAATATTCCCTTCTGTTCACAAGTTGTTGCAAATACAGTAGAGCGTCGATAATCCGAACGTCAATAATCCGAAACGTCAAAAATCCGAACGCGTTCCGAGGCAGCCCCTGCCTTTTTCGTTTTCGCAAATTCCAATTATTGCGTCGTTAAAAATTTTACAAAAATCTTCATTGCAGTTTGACATTATTATCTCTTTTTAAACACCTGCTCTCACACGGAGTCACACGCCCTCACAGCAGACTGGCTGTCAGTATTTTCACTTTCACGCTCACTTAAGCTGCTTTAGCGCTAGCAGTAAACAAACAGCGTAAGCATACAGAAAGTTCATTCATTTCTCTTTGTGTAAATATTATAACAGTGTGTTGTACATACAGTAGTGTACTATATAGTAAGTATTTTTTTTATATTTTGTTTGTGTTAACTATAATGTACAAGTGAACTTTTAATTGTGTACTGCACTATAATTGAGAGGTGCAAGTGTAATCATATTGGCCCTACTGTGTACGTGCAGGTTCTTCTAAATTATAATATGTAAGTAGTCTTACACACTGTATTGTAATTACATTACTGCTTGTACTGTTTAACCACTTTAATATCGATAAAGGGCTTGTATTTTAGCCTAAATGGCATTTGCTTAGCTATTTTCAAAAATCCGAACAAATTGGTAATCCGAACATCCCTTGGTCCCAATTAGTTCGGATTTTCGACGCTCTACTGTAATGGCTACCCTTCCAATGACCTCTTGCAGTGCTGAAAGATCATTTTCTATTTCAAAATATTTAAAGAGCTATTTGAGAAATATACTAGTGAAACAAGACTTAATGGGCTCTTTTTTCTCTATATCCATAAAGACATTGCTGAGACCCCGGACGAAAGGAAATGGCGAAAAAATCCAGAAGAATTCAAGTTTAGCTTCGAAAAAACTTTTCTATTCATGAACGTATTGTGATGATTTATCGTAGTTTTTGTAATTTTACGTTTTCAATCATTGTGATATTAAACTTATTCCATAAAAAATCGTTTTACAATTTTATTTTACTTTACCCAAAGATTGAAATAGAATTAAACTAGGCTATGTTCTAATGAGTTATATTCAAAAGAATCTGAACAACAAAGTTATTTAACAAATTGAATTTAAATTTCTTAAATAAGTATTTTCAACGCAGTAGTTTCACAACAAAACAAACTAAGCTGAAGCAAATTAAATTCGTAACCATGCATTTTAAGGTTAATTGTATGTTTGTAAAATTATTGCTTAGCTCGTAAAGAAAATCGATAAAATGCGGTTTTATAAGTTCAAAATTCCATACCCCTAGACCCGAAGGTGTTCCACACAATTAGTTAGTCCCCCTCCTGAGACAAATCCGGATACGCTTTTAGTGAAGCTTGTGTTCCTGGAACGAAAAAATTAGACCGTGTTTTGTTTCAGGAGTGCGTTAAATTTCCATCCGTTCCCATATTTTTACCAGTGATCAAAGCTTGTGCTGAACAATCATTCTCCATTTTGGAAAGAATAAAGAACTTCATGCGGAGTACGATGGGGAAGCAAGGATGAAGGATCTAGGAAAACTACGTATGAATTATGAAAGGGCTGATGCCTTGGTGTAAATTCATATATCATTGGTCCATGTAAGGTCAAAACGGGATTTCTCTTAACTTTATTGCAATTTCATGACTTATTAGTTTAGTTTTCGCTAATTTTTGTCATAATTTTTTTCCCAGTTTAGGCTATCTTTTTTGTCTTCTTACTCACCATCCTTTTTGGAATGGAGAACGATTATTTGGCTAGGCGAAGCTACAGTCACTGGGGAAATTACAAGAATGGTTACTAAAAGTACCAAAACAAAGCACTTTCTAACCTTTTCGTTCCAACTCAAACTGCAAATATTAGAACATTATGTACGCCCGCATGAAGTCCGATCTAAATTGGTTATACGAGAAAAGTTGTTAATGCTTGATATTTCCATTTTGTAGGAATAAGTTTTAAAATGTAATTCTTCCGTTAATGCCACACGCTCTTGTCCCCTTAATCTCTTTCCATATTGAGTGGTTTTGCAAATTACAGGATCCTGTCCTAACTTCATCATAAGACGATTATGGTAAGAGGATAACGTGGAACACAGAATTTGATTTCTCATTTGAAATTATTTGCTGAAAAAGAACAACTATACATACTCGATCACCGAAAAGACGAAACACAACTCTTGCGTAGTCTACAAAATAATCGGCTATAACTGGATTTGGCCAACCTCCAATATTCTGCAGGGTTTGTGGAAGATCCCATTGGTAGATAGTCACCTGAAACCCAAAACATTTTTTAATTATATAATTTCCAGATAAATTTGTAACCTATTAAATTACCATTTACTTTTATCTTTCTTATCGGGTAAGTCCAAAAGACATTTTTCAGTCGTTTTTGGAGAACGAATACAAGGTATGGCTAAAAAAAGCAGATTAATGTTATACAATTCTATTTTTATTTATTTACAACTAACATTGTTCCCTTTAATATGCTCCCTTCCACGATCCCTTCATTGCTCCATGCGAATTTTCCTTTGGTGAAAGCTGTGTTTGAAGTCATTTTCACAAAGCATGTTCGGTCTCTGTCAATTTTTCTTTCAGCTTCAATTGTTTCAAATCTTGTTTTTTTAGAACTAATTTCACCTTGGGGAACAAAAAAATTCACATGGTGCCAGTGCTGGATTTTAAGTTTGGACGCAAGTACGCCCAAGGTTTGTGCCGCCCCTTCTTCATACCATCGGAGGGGATGGGCCGGACAGTCCGACAATTTTTCTCCAGAAAACAATCTTTATAATGGCAATATTATATATTATCATAAAAGTATTGTTATTATTAAAATTATATTATCAGCATACTACTGGTGCACACATAATCTCTTAGTTGTTCATTTACATCCGATCTGAAAACAACGTCAGTTCTGTCACTTTCTAAATCGATTTCCTCTCCAGGTTAATTTTGAAAAACAACCTGTGCCGGATAGGTTTTACAAGCAACTTCCTCGAATTTACAGTAGATGTGACAGAAGAAACAGGGGGTAAATTTTCACTGTTTATATTGTCATTCACAATTCCACACTCAGCAGTGCGTCAGAAAAGGAGGTTAAAAGGAATAGGCTCTGTGACTTTTTCATTTTTTGCATCTTTTTCTTCGTGCTTATTTTTAACTCTGCGCCCACTAGGTTTTAGTTTATGGCTCATTGTAGACACAGACACTACAATGATAATGACTTGTTTTAACAAACTGATACCACACCATAAAAATGTTGCGCCCTGGGTCAACCAAGCCACAGCCGGTAGAGAGTAGAGCCACACTCGACCGAGCAGCGGCTTTCGATAGACTTGAGTCATACTCTCTCTACATAGGCGTAGGCCTCTGTCTACATGTCTAGGCCTAGTTTAACTCATTGCAAAACTACACGAAACTTCAATCAACAATAATTACCGTACACCAATAAACTGTATAAATGAAAATTAAATAAAAACTTTTCTAAACTCATCATTAAAATTGTATTTGTTATTTAAACCAATATGTTAGTTTGCGCCCTAGGCCCAGGACCTAGTGGTAAATACAGCCCTGTATGCTGTAAGCTCGGGTGAATAGGGTGTTCCAAAAGATGGATATCATGCTTGGCCAAAATCGTCTTGACAGACATGCAGTATGGGCCAGGTCACTGTCCTGGTGAAGAAACCATAACTTGTTTTTCCACATCTCAGATCGCTTGTTTCTTAATCACAGAGAGTAATTAGAATCTGAAGGTGGTATTGCTGATTCATAGAATAGAATAGAAATATTTACTGTCGTTAAACAGCACAGTTGTTGCAATAAATTACAACATTACAGGCACAGAGTATATACATAAGTTACACAGCACACTAACAATACAAGATACAGTTCATACACAAAACTAAAATATAAGGTCATTGATATTACAGTCTATAAACTCTTTAATAGTGTAAAAACTCTTTTCCCTTAACCATCTATTCAACACCAACTTAAAATACCCAGTGGGAATTGCCTCAGAGTTGGCAGGCAGTAGCAGCCTTACTCCTAAGTATTTAAAACTAGACTGAGTTTTCTTTAGCCGAACAAAATCACATTCAATCAAATTTCTGTTCCTTGTCGGATAATTGTGCTTATCACCACCCAGCTTGTATTCATGTACATTTAGTTTTATGTATAATAGAGCTTGCAGTATGAAAATACAAGCTAAAGGAGGATTTTTCAACTCCATGAAGAGGGGCTTAAAAGAATTATGTTCAGATACCACTTTAATAATACTAATTGCTTTTTTTGCCAGTAGAAGACTTTTTTTGCACTTGAGGAATTTCCCCAGACCGTTACAGCATAAATAAGGTGGGAATGAAAGTAGGCAAAATAGGCCTTTACAATCAAACTGTCAGTAGTACACAGTTTTAGTCTGCTTAACAATTGGACCTTCAGGTACCCAATTTATGTGCTCAACCCCTTGCCCTCATTAATTTGAAATTTGATTTGGTCATTTGAGCTTTGTTCTGTCTCAGTGAACACTTAAATAAATTGACTGGTGCGTAGTTTCCGGATCATAGCTAAAAACCCATGATTCATCACATGTTATCGAATGAGTATTGAATCACTTGTAATGGTTTTTAAGAGGTCAGCACAAATATTCATTCAAGAATCTTTCTGTGTAAGATTTTTGGGCACTATTTTTGAACACACTTTCCCCATATTTATGCAAAACGTTGATTTTTTGTCAATTCGTACTATATGAAAATTCTGAACCAACTATCTTTCAGATCAAATCACCGATTCTTTCAATGTTTTTGTCCTGGACATGAGACGTCTTCAATTTCCTGTCATCCCTCATTGAACCGTTTAAACCACTCAAAATTCTGAGTGGGTGATAAGCTTCATTACTTTCTACTTATTTTAAAGAAAAAACTAATTTGTGGGGCAGATTTTCCAAGATTCACTAGAAATTTCAAGTAACGTTGCTCTTTTAAAATGCTAAGATTTTTCGACCATTTGAAGATGCGCAATCAGATGCTTAGCATGCTGTCAATGGCCAAAAGTGTAGATTCTATTATAACATTTATACAATGATTGCTTTTGGGGTGAAAGTAACTGCAAAAATGTAAAGGTGGAAGTGAGGTGATGTAGTTTTTGGAAATTTGCATTCTAAGTTTTGTAATATCATCAAACACAAACAACAGTACTGCCGTAGAGAAAAGATCATACCCAGATAACCCACGTCTGTAACAACTGAACAGTCAACAATTATACCCAGCACAAAGGTTTTCCTCACTTGAAGAGTGTTGCCAAGTTAAATCATCTGACTCAAATGTTTTACCCGCTTCTTATTCCAGGTACCGTAGGCATTTTAATACAGTATCTTTTATTTTAAGGCAATTAAAAATCTTACAAGTACCAAAAAGTTATACTGAAGAAGAACAACCCATTATGTCGAAGGTGTGGAGAGAAGGAGGAAACTTATTTCTATGCGAATGTAATGCCCTCGTCTTGCTCAGGCAGAAATATCTGGGACAACGTTACCCTGACACCAGCTACATACATGAGGAAGGTCTCCAAAGCTTAGTTTTTCAAAAAGGAAAGGTTTGACGTGAGCTGCCGTTTGGGCATGTGACGTAGAGGACCCTTCGCAAAGAATAATAAGTTATTCTATCCATTTCTGGTATAGGTTTAAAGAAGATCCAATGGGTAAAACTGGCAGTACTAGTTTATAAATAAATATTGAGCTTGACTTGTGAGAAGATATACTTAATAGAATAAAACTTACACACAGAATCTCACAATTAATACGTTTATTAACTCAAACGTGTTTCAACGACAAAGTTGCCATCTTCAGTGATGCTTGAGCTACAATAGACAAACTATAACTCTTATAATTATAGTTATGGTTTGACTATTGCAGCTGGTGTATCACTGAAGATGGCGACTTTGTCGTTTAAACGTTTTTGAGTTAATAAACTTATTAGTTGTGACATTCTGTGTTCAAGTTTTATTCTAAAAAGGACCAATTTGTGTATGTGATCCGATTGTTCAATATATGAGCATTAATTAAAAAATGAGCAATCATAACATCTCTAAATAATTTGGCAGCATTTTTAACCTACATACTTTTTTTTTTTACTTATATTACATGTAACGTAAACATTTTACCTTTACCGTTATGTAATAAAAGTTCTTACCACAGGCTCAATGTTGTTCTTTATAAGTAGATTGATGAGATTGTTGTAATATGCGACTCCAGCAGGGTTAATGTAGCTTGCATTGCCATTGGGAAGGATCCGGGGCCAAGACAGAGAAAACCGATAATACTGAAACTGTAAAACAAAAGATCCAACCTTGTTAATTTCACTAAAAACCATTTATCTAAACATTGAATGTTAAAAAACCGGATTGTAAACCATTTTTAGCTGAATTTTGACTTTTTTTTAAGTAGATTTTGGAGAAAGTATCTACTACAGTTGTTACAATGATACGATTTCCAGAAAAAATGTCTTCTTAGTTTTTCATTTCATGGTCTCTAGATCCCCAAAACCATAGTCAACTGAAAAGTTTATATTCATATCGCAGACAAAAATATTACCTTATTTAGTAGACACAATATTGAGGCTGTTTAAAATGTTCTAAGTAATATCAAAATCTTTAGTCTGAAACTTTTTATTTGATCAAAACACTTAAAACGTAAAGGGTGGAAAAATAATAACTAAGGTAAAAAAATACATAACTCCCGTAGTAGTTCAATTTTATTGTAAACCTTAAGTATTTTGTTTAGTGTAAATTTGTTTATGTTTAGCTTATGGGAAATTTTCAAAGTAAACGGAAACTTTGAAATCTGTCTGCACCTACAGGCTGTTTTTTTGTTGCAAGTAAAAATAAAATAATGTATAAGTGTGTAAAGGTTAGGTTAATGAAATAAATAAATGGTTAAAAAAAGTATAGTACAACACATTTAGGATGGCGAGTGGCAGCGCATGCACAGGAAAGCCTGCCTCCCACCAACTGTCTCAGTCAAATAGTAAAAAAAGTAGTCAGCAGTGTCAAATCTGCACAGACGTGCGTGGCTGTGTTGTATATGTGGTGTGTTTAAAGCCATCATCTATAAACTTGACTGTACGCCGCGCTGCCTAGCCTCGGTAGGGGAAGTGTGGTGGGATAGGTACTTCGTCTCTCTCGCACTACCCTCCCTACACGCCATTCTAATTGATTCTATCTATACCTTATGTGTCTCAACAACCTGGTGTTTTTTAAGTGCGACGTGTTTCACCGTTTCACTGACGGGATCTTCAGGTGACATTTAACACAAAACACCTGTACATTAACAACATTTATTCGACAAAAAATGCTTAAAATGTTTTTTTGTACATTGTTATGAATGATTGGGTGTGTAATGAAAGATATATTTTAGTTATATTAATTATTAGAGTTACTGATTTGATGTGAAGGTATTGTGACCAGCAAGATAGACCAAGAAGTATAATATGAATCCAGAAATGTAAACTCGGTTGCGTAAACAATTGCTACGAAAGCAGCGATTGTTTTGTTGGAGATGTCAACAGTAAGCTGGACAGGTTATATAGGATAATCCGAACCTTGGCCAGAGTAGGGTGGTCGATAGGCCAGTCTGCTAAAGTGTGAGGCCAGAAGCGAGTTGGGCCAGTTTTGTGTGGAAAGATAGGCCGGGAGATTGCGGCAGAGGGATCTCTACACAGCTCAAATTTTGGACCATTGGAACGTCGAGGAAGGATTTCGAGTGAAGGAAGGACCAGGACGTATTGAAGACAGCACACTGAGTGAGCAAAAGAAAGTATTTTGGTCTATTGTTAAAGTCACGTTGAATTCAGAGTTTTGGGGTTGATAACATAAACGTAGCTTGCTTTAGTCGCCCGTTCCGTACATCCAGTCTGTCTTGTAAACTCAATACCTGGCAAATTGGCAAGACCGTAGTCTTGGTGTTGACAGCATCTGTTTTAAAACAATGGCTGCTTGTCTGAAACTGAAAAATGACTTTATTGAACGTTTATTGACTAAATTTAGAATAAATTTTGTGTGAGAACGAGATGGTGAATCTATGGAATACGCTGGGATTGGCTACGAAAGTGTGTGATGTTTAAGAATTGAGCTTGGGTTTTTGGACACTTATGGTGGTTCGTTTTCTTCTGACGTGCGGAGGTGCAGGATCACTGGATCAGTGATGATTTGTTGGATGTGTGTGTATCGAGACCCTTGGGCTCTGTGTTTGACTCTATTCGTTAATTTAAGGATGAATAGAGTGTGGGGATTTTGTGCCCTTGAGAGATGGTATCGTTCGATACGTACCTTGGGGAGTTGGTGATCCAACAGAGAGTTTTGTTCTGGAAGGATTCCAACTTTTTTTTCCAAGAAACAGATAGTAGAGAGTACCAAGCTGGAGCTGCGTACGTAAGTACGGACAGATTTATCCCTTGACATAGTTTTCTTGACGTGATGGGGCAGGTTTAATTAAGAGTCAAGTGTGATTCCAAGGTATCTGACTTGATGAGTCCATGCTGTGGGTGATTTGTTAAGAGTTAATTGTACTTTAGGAAATCTACGTAGTGGAGAAAATTGGAAGGCTTGCATTTTGTCTGGGTTCACTGCAGTTCTCCACATCATGAGCAACAGCTGTAGGGCATCCAACTGTTGTTGAATGACCGACGAGCCATATTCCAGGTTCAGAGTCCTGTAGTAGAACACAGCGTCATCAGAAAAGAGTCGCAATGATACTTTGGGGATGACTGGAATATCGTTAGTGTACAGAAGGTACAGCAACGGACCAAGAACTGAGCCTTGGGGAACTCCTGCCTCGATGGTTCTAGGAGTGGAAAGTGTACCATCAACAGCAACCTGGAACCATCTGCTGTCGAGGTATGAGCTTATGAGATGTACACAGCATGGAGGAACTGGGCTGCGGGCTAGTTTGTAAAAGCCTTCGTGCCATACTTTATCAAAAGCTTTTGACATGTCCAGGAACACTGCAATAGATTGGTTTTTATTGTTGAAGCCATCAGAAAGGTCGTTGAGAACTTTTATAAGTTGGAGTGTTGTGAAATGTTCACTTCGAAAGATAAATTGCTCGGAACGAATGACGTCTTTGAGATGCTTGGTGAGCAGGGAATAAACTAATCTCTCAAAGACTTTAAAAATCATTGGAAGTAAAGAGAGCCTGTGATTTTCTGGAAAGAGAGCCGATTTTCCGGGTTTGGGAATCGTGATTATTTTGGTACCTTTCCAAGATGAAGGAAAGTGGCCTGTTCGCATGATTCCATTGAAGATATTTGTTATGATTGCTACCATAGTAAAAGAAATGTATGTAGTTATAAGTGTAGGCTAATGTGTCAGAAATTGCATGTGTCTGCATAATCACAAGGGCGTGAGAATAAATCAATGTTGAGATAAGTATTACCTCTGAACCACTGATTTATTATCGTTATTGATCCGTTCCTTACCGATTTAACTAACTTAGTGTTTGAACCAGGGATAAAGGGGTTGTAAAATCTACCCCTAATAACATTTGTACACGTCTTATATTATAGTAAAAATTGTCTTTAAGAAGCCCCATTTTGTGCCAGCTGGTTCTATTACTTGGCTGATTGTTTTACTAAAAAAAGCAAGGATTATTAGCCAATTTCCATAGGAAATATGAGCTATTGCAGTGGCCCTTATGGTAAGACCCAAGGTCGGGAGTGAGCACCGATCATGGTCCCCTGAACACGTTTTGGGGTGTCATTAAACATCATATATATATGTGTGTTCGCACTCTAGCGGCCGCATTTTAAGTCCGATTTGGCTCAAATTTGGTACACATGTTGGTTGTCTACGTCACTCGGATGAGTTCGATAACCAAAAAAAAAAAAATCCAACAATCGGAAGCACGTTTTTTGACCGGAAGTAACTAGTTTTTTAGATTTTCCCCACGAGAATCAATTTGTTTTTGAGTTTTTCCTACAAATATAAATTTAGGGTGTTATTATGCACATTTTGTTTTTACGCGACCTTATAGCTCGCTTGGTTCCCCAAAAATCGATCAAAAAGTAAAATACCATAGAAGTACCCGGTTCAAAGCCATGTGGTGGATTCTACCGTGGGGTTGGCGTGCGAAGCACGCAATGCTTTGTGTATTGAAGATACTCCCATCACGGGGGTAAGTGGTTAAACAGTACAAGCAGTAATGTAATTAAAATACAGTTACTACTTACATATTATGATTTAGAAGAACCTGCTTCACAGTAGGGCCAACATGATTGCACTTGTAACTCTCAATTACAATACAGTACATAATTAAAAGTTCACTTGTACATTAAAGTTAACACAAACGAAAAATAAAAAAAATACTGTACAGTACACTACTGTATGTACGACACACTGTTATAATAATTACACAACGAGAAATGGATGAACTTTCTGTATGTTTACTGCTAGCGCTAAAGCAGATTATTAGCGTGACAGTGAAAATACTGACAGCCAGTCCGTTGTGAGGGCGTGTGAGAGCAGGTGTTTAAAAAGAGATAATAATGTCAGACTGCGATGAAGATTTTTGTGAAATTTTCAACGTCGCAATAATTGGAATTTGCGAAAACGAAAACGAAATTTTTGCAGGGGCTGCCTCAGAACGCGTTGGGATTTTTGACGTTTTGGATTATTGACGTTCGGATTATCGACGTTCTACTGTACTCCCAATATGTGGAATGGCGTGCGAACCATTTTGCAGCTATTCAGCACCGTCGTGAATAGACCTATTTCCCAAATTTCTGGTTGAAACCCTAAAACATAGGCCTGTAAACTTAATTTTGGAAATTTGCTCAACTCATGTCAGCGGTGCAGCTGCGTGGTCGAATTATTGAGACCTACAATGTAAGCAACGTACACCGTGGAGTGTAGAATGTCCTATACTTATTCTACACTTAGAATGTTCTATACTAATTCTGTACATATAATGTTCTATAAGCATTTGTTTATAACTAAAGCAATCCGATAGGTTACAATGAATTCTGTAATTAAATAAAAGCATGTTTATAAAATATAATATAGTATGGTACATCCAGTGATTTAGTATGTAGTGAGATTTAAAGCAAAACTTCCTTCACGTCACCACAAAGTTGAAGGTAATCGATTTGTACAGTAATTATCAATTTAAACAAAATTTCCGTCACAAAATAAAACATAAACATTTTACTGTGTTTTTAGTTGTTTTCATTTAAAAATTTTAAATTGCCATTATTTTTAGATGAATTATTTCATGAAGCTGCTTATTTTACATTATTTAGTCCTTGACGTGATTAAGGGCCTGCTCCAGTAAACGAGAAAGCAACCGGAAAGCGCTTCTCTCTATAACCGTATCTAAACAGTGCAATTTCTTACAGCTGAGCGCTTTGACATTGCCTCATCTCAAACCATTTTATAAATCCATCTTTTGTAATTGAGTGCTGAAAAAAAAACTGAATATTCTTTATAATTTCGGATCCGGCTTGCAAATTATTTTTCATCATTAATTTTTTATTGTGTTAGGAAAAATATTCAAACTTTGTACTTAAAAAATGTCAATTACATAACAACAGAAAAGCATTTTAAAAAAATCTAAAATGCAAAACGGATGCGTACTGTAATTGTGCTTAAAATGAGACCTTGCAAACAATTTTATGATACAAAATAAGCGAAATAAATGGTTTGAAATTTAACGTTGCTCTTATGGGATAAAAATCCCAGATCGCCGCCACTACAGCAGACCCTTAACGGCCGTGACAAGTTTGAAATCGATCGGTTAAATAGTTCTAGAGATGACAAATATATTTAGCACTAAAAACAAAATGGCTGCTAGTCGGAAAACAGAGCATTTTAGTACTTATGATTTTAAAAACTTGTTACTGTAAATTCTGCAATTAATATTATGGGAATTTTTGGTCCACATTTTTCAAACACTGTGTGTAGGAGAAATCATGTTTTACTTTGGCCGATTTTTTAGAGTTACATACATCATTTTTAAAACCCTTTACTTGACACTTAAAAGGTAAATCAAAAATAATCTTTTTTAATTTCTGTAGTAAACTTTATTGTTGGGTGGAAGTTAATGATTTTATCGCAAAACGCTTTAAGATTTTGGTTATTGTAGCTCGTGAACTAGCAATTCATGTTTTGTCGATAATATAAAAGTAAAACAAATGTTCAAAGTACATAAACTCACTCCGATATTCTTTATCAACTGGACATCTATCGGGTAATTGTAGTAAGAGTTGCAAGCGACGTCTCCTGTCTCGTGGTTAAGCACTGTGCTGTTTGCTCGATGAACGAATGTGTCCCAAATACTCAGTCCTTTCCCTGGAACATTTCAAAGCATTTTGTCCTAATATTTGTTCAGAAATATAACGTATATTAATTAAATCTTTTCTCTTTTTACACTTTAGATGTAACAATTCATTCTTTGTTTTCAATACAAAATCTGGTAAACAGAACTATTTATAATCTTTTCCCTGAAAGTCACAGAATATTTAATGGTTTTACTTTGGCAAACGAAATGAGTTTTTATACAGGGTGTCCCCGAACTCTCTGGAACCCTTTTGTGGATATGTTCCTGGGGTTCAGACAAACATATCTCACAATATAAACCCGGGTCTACGGTGCTTATTTTTTCGTCTGTCTGTCTGTATGTGTTTTTTTACGAAATACTTAAAAAAAAAATGTATATCAATCACGCAATAACAGCGGTTGAAATGCCAAAATGTATGAAAAGTCAATACTTGTAATTTGTAGTAAGCAGATATTGACTAAAAAGAAAGCATGTTGAAAAATAAAACACACTAGTAAATAAACAACACTGCCTATGTATTTACTAATGGATGACAATCAAAATATGTACTGTACATAGTTTTAAAATTTCTTATTTCTGGCTTTGGACCAGGCAAATAATTGAATTGTGCTAGTGAAATCCAATGTTTTTGTTACTTTATTTTCAATGCTAAGGAGAGCGAGAGCATTGAGAACTACTATACTCCGTTCACCTTGCCGTGGCGCCTGAACGATTAGGAGACCCTTACACACACAAGCACACAAATGCAGCCGTCCCGCCCGCCAGGTAGATGACTCATAGACTAGGGCGTCCAATACGTAACTGCGATTTTCGCAAAACTCAAACTTTAACAACTGATAATGGTATATTTGTAACCTCCGCACAATTTCAAAGAAAATGATACCAAATACGACATGATTACGATAATATATATGTATACTAGCTGAATGCCCGTGCTTCGCTACTGTTGTTAGTAATAATATGCAGTTTGTTGTCAAAATCTACACCAACTCCTTCTAAAACCAACCGTTGTTGTTTCATCCATATCATTAAATTAAATTAAATTTCTGACTAACAATTTTTCATCAAAAGTGAAATTCGACTAACCGTTTACTCGCCATGGGTAGGGAAGTTGTGGTAAATTTATCTCGCATTACCTTAAAATCCCATTTTTTGACGCCATCTTGAAATTGGTAATAGTTATCGTGGATTTTGGATTTGTTCTGAAAAGTAGACAACAATACGAACATTTAAAGTATATGGTTGATTGGTGTCCGACAGCTGGAAGTATACACACTACTCGGGACAGACACGACATTACATTAAGGAAATATGTTTTTCACTGTGATATGTTTGCCGTTTCCGTGTCTGACGAAGTAACGGTGGGTGATAGAGGAAAACAGTAAATTAGAAAGTTGTAGACAATTAAATTTCTGACTGAATAATACCACTTGCTATTCAAAATACAGAAAGGTTTTAAAGTTTTAATTTTGTCCATCTTATTCTATTTTCTACACTTTTCTGATATATTTTATGTGCTAGTTTTAAACAGGTATGTTCACTTATGTTCTTAGACACGAGGCATTTACGTAAATCTTATATTTTATGATTGTAAATATGATACTATTCACATGTTGTTGTATTATTGCAACAAACATGAAAGTAAAATATATTAGTTGAGAATTGAAGAATAATTAAGTATAAACATTTTAAAACATCAGTTTACTAACTTAGCTTCCACATTTCTTATTCACTTTATAGTTTTTGTTGTTTTAATATATTTTAAATGTGTTCTCGGAAAAGTCTTTAACTCCTAATATATTTTGAATGTAAATATTGTAAACAAAACTTCTGGTTATTTTAGTATATACAGTTTTTATATTTTTCTTAACATGATTCCTCCAATTGAATTTTTGTATAAGTTATAAATTATATTAAAGTAGGTAATTTCTTATTAATTGTTAATAAACTTGTGTTCACATTACTGGAGTTGTTAATTTAACTATAGCATGTAAATATTGGGTATAACATTCCTGGTTCATTTAGTCGATTGTTTTTTGTTTGATTTATTTCTTAACATGTTTCCTCCAATTATTCTTGTACGAGTTATTAAATTATATTGAATAAGGTAAATACTTATTAATTGTTAATAAACGTGTTTTTACATTGCTGGAGTCGTTAATTTAACTATAAAAGTCCCCAAAATCCACTTTTTTGGTCCTAACAATATGTTGTGTGGACTCATTTTTCTCAGAATTTAACGAAGATTTCAAAAATAATCATATAATTAGGATAAAGATTCAACTTAAATATTGTGTAGCGTCTCCAGTACTTGTGTACCTGCCTGATACCTGACCGTCCGGGTCGAGGGTGTGGGGGGCGCTCGTGAGTGCGCGTACGAACGCAAAGGGTCTCCTAATCGTTCAGGCGCCACGGCAAGGTGAACGGAGTATAGTGGTAATACCACAGTAGTAACTAATGGCGTGAGGCCTAGGTTGGCCTTATGGGTAATCCAGGCCCCCCTTCCATTCCATCTTGTCTTTCGACTACAAGGTTTTTTAATACTATTAATTTTCAGCTTTAAATACCAAAAAAATTTAAAGTTAGATCGAAAAAGGTTATTATCATTAAATTCCGTCATTACCTCTCGTCATTATTTTATTGATTAACTATCATATTCCTGCTAAAATAGACACACTTTGCCAAAGATATAATACGATAGAAAATTATTAACATAACATTATCTCAGAAAAAATATTACATAGGAAAATTGTGACAAATGAGGAGCCACCAAACAAAACACTTTATGTAAAAAAAGGTCTAAGGAATTTTACGAAAAAATTAATGTTTTAAGATTCCTAAAATGGGGGCATTTTAGTGGTTTTTATAAAACCATTTGCAGTAAATTTAGTTTCAAAACGTTTCTAAATAAACGGTACCAGAAACTGGCAGATACATTCTCACA
Organism: Philaenus spumarius; assembly: GCA_018207615.1. Lineage (NCBI taxonomy): Eukaryota > Metazoa > Arthropoda > Insecta > Hemiptera > Aphrophoridae > Philaenus > Philaenus spumarius. Next base: position 21,422 of record JAGFPH010000492.1, read on the forward strand.
AACATATTTTAAATTATTATCGTTCAAAGCATTGCGTGCTTCGCACGCCATCCTCCGTATTGGGAGTGTTTTCAATACGCAATGCATGCGTGCTTGCGTGTATGTATGTCTGTTTGTAGGCCTATACAAAGCTAGAGCGAAAACTATTCGATCGATTTCCAACAAATTTGCACCAGACATGTCAAGTAGGCCTGTATAGATGCACGAAAAATGGTTTTGAAATTTTTTTAAAACCAATCCACTTTTTGGCAAAAAACCCACCAAAAAATCAGTTATTATTTTTTTATAAAAAAACGGTTTTTATAAAATTTGGCTTATTTGTAGCCTTTAATGTACCCCTACCATATGCAAAAACCGCATCTTTCTAAAAATTCTCGTTTAGCTAATAATAATAACTGATTTGTTTTTGGCCAAAAAAAAAGTTGTTTTTCAACATTTTTCAAAACCTTTTTTCGTGCATCTATACAGGCCTAATTGTCGTGTTTGGTGCAAATTTGTTCGAAATCGATCGAATAGTTTTCTCTCTAGATTATAATAAAAAATATTTATTAGTTAATCTCCTACTTTAATAAATCACCTACATTTATGAAGTCACATTAATGAATCACCTCTCCTACCCCCACCTACAATTATGAAGTCACAGTAAATCTGTTTAGTAATTTAAATATGTTTGTCAGAAAGTATGTGCCAGTTCCTGGTACCGTTTATTTTAGTTTGTATTTCCTCCCATATTATTTGATTTTCCATATCTTTTACATTTATTTTTATAATTTTCCCTAAATTATTATTTTTTATTGTTCCATCTAAAACCCCAGTTAAGCCTAATTTATTCATTGTATTTTTAAATTTCCCAATCCAGAATTTATCATTATTTGCCGTATTAATTTGAAAATCAAAACACTTTAGCACCAGTTCCCCTTCCCTCCCCCTCATCAATTTCGAAAAATATTTACCACACTTTGCCAAAACTCATTCATAAATTCATTTCATAAACAATCTAGAACGAAAATACATATTTTAAAAATACATACAAAATACTTTCAAACCGTTTTTTACTTTCTCCACCCTATACGTAGTATATGGAGAAAGTATTGTTTTCGTAAAAATGTTCGAATTTGAATTTTCAATTGAATTATCTGTTTTGGAGCTCCCAGAACCCCAAAAAATTTTTTAGTGCAATTATCTGTGTTGGTGCTCCCTGAACCCAAAAATATTTTTAGTGGAATTTTTTGTTTTGGTGCTCCCTGAACCCAAAAAAGTGTTTTTAACGTGGTGTCTGTCTGTCAGTGTGTCAGTATGTATACACGACCAGAGAGGACACTATTGGTCCGATTTTCATGAAATTTGGTATGTAGGTACTAAACCCTAATATCTCCAGGCATTTTTTTCATTTTTTGGAATTTTTAATTTTTAAGGGTAATTTACCCCTAAAAACCCATAAAAAACGACAAAAATGCAAATTTCCCAAAAACGGCTCTAACGATTTTGATCAAATTTTCAGTATTTATAGTGCTTAAGATGCCAAACAAAATGACACCACCCGCTTTTATCAAAACTTCGGCGTTTTATAATTATCGGGGAAATGTTAAAAAATAAACAAGTTTATGTTGTCAATCTAGCATCGCGGCGACGGCCGCACGGGGTAGCACAACGGTAGAGAGCACGGCCAGTAATTCAAAGGTCGCGCGATCGAATCCCGCCTGGGACAATAATTTTTTTATACGATTGACGTAGGTAGAATATTATTTTTTTGTTTTGTTCTAAAAAGTAATAAATGAAATGATTAAAAACAATATTATTTTGACTACAGTAAGTTGGGAGAAAGTTTGTGTCAGTTAACTGATACCGTTTATTTCATCTGAAATTTGAGACACACTTGTTTAAGTTATCTTAAATTCACCATAATTTATAGAGCATGTTTAGATAAACTCACCATCTACGTTCCAAGCCCCCTCTATCTGATAGGCAGACCCACCAGCGCCAAATTTAAAATTATCTGGAAACTGTGTGGTGTCGGCGCTATATTTATCCAGCGCTAGGTAGTAATCAAATGTCTGTATCGCTTCGCTCGGCTGTTGCGCTATACTATTGCGTCGAATCAAAACAATATAAATAATAACTCGTAAAACACACTTCCTATCCATACTGCGGCCAGGAATCAACTGTTGTCGTTTTCTTACAAACCACAACTACATTTTGTAGTGATTAGATTGCATTTTTTAATTTTACCGTAATTAGTGTCAATTAGTTTTGTTGGTAGAAGTAAACGATAGTAGTGTCGATATGGGTCATGCGAGTGAGTCAAGTGATTTTACTAAATTATCTGCGTCAGGATATTGTCAAAATTAATTGGTTGTAGTATTTTTCTCATCTTTAATTTGTAATTCTATTATGTAAACATATTCATAATGATGCAAACATTCGATTAATGCGAAAAATATTTTATGCAAAAGAACAAAATATTGTCTAGTCTAAATTTTTACAATTTCGTGTCCTTTAGTGCCAATCTTACTTGATCCTGATTAGCGAATGTCCGTAGGAAAGATGAGCTGTTGCAGTGACCCTTATGGTGAGACCAAAGGTCGGGAGTAGTAAGATGAGGACCGATCATAGTACCCAGAACACGTTTTGGGCTGTCTTGAAAAATTGTTTATACTATATGTATAACCGGGTGTCTTAAAAGTCTCACTCGCCCCTATTTTTTGGAAATAGGCAGATTTGCTTTGGGGATTGTTAACATGACCAAAAATGGAGTTTTTTGGTGTATCGTAAATTTCAAACCCTCCCCCAAAAATGAGGTATTTTGGGGGTAAGTAGAAAATTTAAAATGAGAACTCCTATTGAGTGACACCTCATTTTAAAGGTCTTGATAAAAGAAGAAGAATGGCGCAAACCGGAGGTCTGTATGTTGGCCCTATCCAACATAATGGTCAATCAAAGTTATAATTTTCCCAAAAAACTCCTATTTAAAGTTTCATTAATAATTATGTTACAATGAGTAAAACCTTTAGCATTCGATTAATGCGAAAAATATTTTATGCGAAAGAACAAAATATTGTCTAGCCTAAATTTCTACAATTTCGTGTCTTTTAGTGCCAATCTTACTTGATCCTGATAATTATTAGCGAATGTCCGTAAGACAGATGACCTGTTGCAGTGACCCTTATGGTGAGACCTAAGGTCGGGAGTAGTAGAAGAGGACCGATCATAGTACCCAAAACACGTTTTGGGCTGTCTTGAAAAATTGTTTATACTATATGTATAACCGGGTGTCTTAAAAGTCCCACCCCCTATTATTTTTTTACTAACGGAAATAGGCAGATTTGCTTTGGAGATTGTTAACATGACCAAAAATGGAGTTTTTTTGGTGTATCGTAAACTTCAAACCCTCCCCCAAAAATGAGGTATTTTGGGGGCAAGTCGAAATTTTTAAATGAGAACTCCCATTGAGTGACACCTCATTTTAAAGGTCTTGATAAAAGAAGAAGAATGGCGCAAACCGGAGGTCTGCATGTTGACCCTATCCAACATAATGGCCAATCAAAGTTATAATTTCTCCAAAAAACTCCTATTTAAAGTTTCATTAATAATTATGTTACAATGAGTAAAACCTTTAGCACTCGCCTCATTTTCACTCGGATTAAGTGCTCGAAATGAGAACCATTGACTTCTTGACAAAAATACAGCCTGGACTCGAAGTGTTGTCTAACATTTCCGAACATTTCTGGTGTGGTAAAGTGACAAGCGTGTTCGATCCTTAACCATGTGTTATGACTTAGATTGAGTGACCTACTGGATATTAATAACCTCCCCTGTACAAAATAACAGATGTATTATCTTTAACATTTTGATGTTTGTTAAATGGGAAAAAATATTTTTCCAAAAAACAAAAAACAAAATTATCTTAAAAAAAATGTTTCCCCATTTAAATAACCTAACATCAAAATGTTAAAGATGTTACATTCGTTATTTTCTACAAGGGTTTCAGTCCATAACCTGAGGCCGCAAGGTCCATGTGCAAATTCGCAAATCGCTTTTCCGCTATGAATGGAAAGAAGCAATGCACGAGAGGGGCCAAAGGCTTAAATGCAAACAAATTCTACTAATATATTTAGCACACGCCTTCGTGAGTAGACCAATTTCCCAAATAGTTGGTCAAACCCTAAAACGTGTAAATTCAATTTTGGAAATTCGCTAAATTTACGTCAGCTGTTCAGCTGCTTGATCGACCGTATTACAATAATTAAAGTTACTTGTTTTAAATATTAATATATTACATTCCATTAAGCAGAATATGCATGCAGAAAACAAACCCATTTAATTAAATCTCAATTGTAATGGCCCTGACTAATAACCCCGTTACAAAAAAAAAAAAATTATAATAATACTTTCTGTGACTAGTGCAAGAGGTTACACAATTTCTTCCACGCAATATATGCACGAGCCTCCAATCTGCCCTGACCCTGGACAGAAATACTTTGACTTGTGTGTATTTAATAGTTCTACTTTTATTGCTTACGCATTAAAAATTAATTAACTTTTTGATTTGGGGAAACCCCAGGTAGATTTGCAACTGGGTCTAAATCAGTACGTTTACGAAACAGTTGACTGTATTGTAGCGTTGCCTTTAAAATGTCATTGTGCAAACGTAAATGAGACGCTGAAAGCTGTAGAAATATTGTGGGAAGAGTTTAGTGTATCCATTTTACCATCCACTGCATCAAAGCATGCATTCTAGATTATTGTAGTTTGCATACGGAATTTGTTACTTCTTTGATTTTTTATTATAGATCTCTGAATTTCCGAAACAAGAAAGTTTAAAAAGTAATATTCAGATTATTACAATTTTATCTATTTTTTGAAATATCAAATTTCAATATTTTATAGAGTCAAAAATATTTGCGTCAAAACCTTCCTTTTCAGGCGTTATTTGTATTTTTCATAACATCATTTACAAATTTCAAATCAGTAGGCCTGTCTATAATTGCATTTAATCTATTTCCCTTGTCAAAAATTAAATTTGTATGGGCATAGCCATAATATAGATTTACTTTAGAAAATTATATTCAGTAATCAGTTTTTACTTTCTCACTATACTATAGTATAGAGAAAGTATAGTGATCGCAAAAAAATTATGTTGAGATTTTTGTGGAAATACCCGTTTTGCGACCCTCTGAGTCCAAAAAAGTGGTTTTTACAAAATGTCTGTCTGTATGTACACAAAGCTAGAGCGAAAACTATACGATCGATTTCGAACAAATTTGCACCAGACATGTCAAGTAAGCCTGTATAGATGCACGAAAAAAGGTTTTGAAAAACAACCCCCTTTTTGGCAAAAAACCCCCCCAAAAAACAGTTATTATTTTTTTATAAAAAACGGCTCTATCGATTTTGATAAAATTTTTCTTATTTGTAGCCTTTAATGAACCCTACCATATACAAAAACCGCATCTTTCTAAACATTCTCGTTTAGATAGTAATAATAATAATAATAATAAGTGATTTTGTGGGGTTTTTGGCCTTAAAGGGGGTTGTTTTTCAAAAAATTTTTTCGTTCATCTATACAGGCCTAATTGACGTGTTTGGTGCAAATTTGTTCGAAATCGATCGAATAGTTTTATCTCTAGATAATAATAATAATATTTATTAGTTAATCTCCTACTTTAATATCACCTCTCCTACCCCTCCTATAATTATGAAGTCACAGTGTATCTGTTTAATAATTTAAATATGTTTGTTAGAAAGTATGTGCCAGTTCCTGATACCGATTATTTTTTAATAAATCAGAAAAATACAAGTTAAATTTACCAGCAGTAAAGAGCATTACCTTCTGTTAAATATTCAAAATGACTTAACTCTCTTTTTAACATTATTATTTCACAGAAAAATTTATAAGGTTGAGTTTTTTTTAAATGATATTGTAGACAAACATTGCAGCTAAAATTAGAGGGGGTGAGCACCAGAACATCTTTAGCTTTGGTCTTAAAACGGCTAACAAATCCGATAGGAATCCATTCCCTTCAAGACAAGGAAGCTTTGTCGATTTTGTTCGTGAAGTAAAATATTACGATTTTCTGAAACTGGACTCGGCCGTCCGCCAAGTTTATTGTTTCCGTGAATAAATTCCATAAACGGCAAGCGGACATGATAAATGATTTGTTAAACATTATGGTTCGGAGTGGTTAGTGAGCATAGTATAGTACGTTCAGCGAGTGTTTGCAGTAAATCGCTACCTATGACGGATGACAGGGAAAGACATGGACAATTAAAACCCCTTAATAAATGTTTTATTAAGTCACATGTGTATAAATTTAAAATTTAACTAAAAAAACACATTCAAAGTGTAAATTTAAAGCTTCAAATGGCCACCGAACACAGTGATTTACTGCAAACTCTCGCTGAATGTACTATAGATATGTTCGCTTTTCTTGTGCTCTGTGCACTTATATCGGACGTATGTACAAAACGTTTTGCCAATTAGGCTGGCACAGAACGTAGCATAGTTAAAGAATGGTAAGAACTTAAATCATTGGGTTTAAAAATATTAAGAGTTTCATAGTAATGTGAGTAATAGGACTAATGTGGACATAATGTTTTAAACCAAAGATAAGCTGTGCAATAATTCAGTCTACTGTCAATAACCAGTCCCAAGTCCTCAGGGCCGGTTTTAGGGTGGGACGAACAGGAGGGTCGCCAAATTTCAGGGGACGCCAAATTTTGGGGAGCGATTATTTCCAAAAGTTGCCTTATATTTTCAAAGTTACTCAATTTCTACTATATTTAGTTTTTCAAAAAGATTATTGATCACCTACATAGGTTGTTAATTTGAAATTTACTTCAAATTGTATGAATTACATTTTTTATTATTTTATTATTTTTCTATAAAAGCGCTACTGTTCAATAGCACTTTTTA
>JAGFPH010000492.1:49482-67552 GCA_018207615.1 Philaenus spumarius
TTTAAAAATGAAAATCGAACGACGCATTCAAAAGTTATCGTTGTTTACAAATTCACAAATTTTCTTTTTTTGGTATTTTAACAAATAAACTCATTTTTAAGCGTTTAAAATTCAAACTAAGCGGGAAGTTCTAGGGTTGGCCTGCACGGTCAACCAATTTCCAGATTTTTTTAAAGTAAATCTATATTATGGCTATGCACATACAAATTTAATTTTTGACAATGGAAATAGATTAAAAGCAATTATAGACTGATTTGAAATTTGTAAATAATGTTATGAAAAATACAAGTAATAACATCTGAAAAGGAAGGTTTTGTGGCAAATATTTTTGACTCTATAAAATATTGAAATTTAATATTTCAAAAAGGCGGTGATAAAGGAGATAAAATTGTAATAATCTGAATATTATTTTTTAAACTTTCTTGTTTCGGAAATTCAGAAATCCGTAATGAAAAATCGAAGAAGTAACAAATTATGTATGCAAACTACAATAATCTAGAATACATGCTTTGATGCAGTGGATACTAAGATGAATACACTAAACTCTTCTCACAGTATTCTACAGCTTTCAGCGTCTCATTTACGTTTGCACAATGACATTTTAAAGGCAACGCTACAATACGGTCAACTGTTTCGTAAACGTACTGATTTAGACCCAGTTGCAAATCTACCTGGGGTTTCCCCAAATCAAAAAGTTAATTAATTTTTAATGCGTAAGCAATAAAAGCAGAACTATTAAATACACACAAGTCAAAGTATTTCTGTCCAGGGTCAGGGCAGATTGGAGGCTCGTGCATATATTGCGTGGAAGAAATTGTGTAACCTCTTACACTAGTCGCAGAAAGTATTATTATTATTAAAATATTTTTGTAACACTGTTGTTAGACAGAGCCATTACATACAATTGAGTTTTAATTAAATGTGTTAGTTTTCTTTATACGGGTTGTCAATTAAGTCTGTGACCGGATTAATATTTCGTATATAAGGAAAATTTGAAGGTAGATGTGATTGAGCAACCTACTCTAAGTAAAAAAACTATTTTATTAAGATATCAAAAAAATTATCCGCCATCTTGGATCCGCCATTTTGAACGTAACTTTTTTTTTAATAGGAAGGTGGTCATGTGATACATCATTTCGGTGTAGAATTTCGAGAAAAAACCAACGGTGGAATTTGCACGTCCATATTTACAACCGATTAAAAATGGCGGCCAAAAAAACAACGAAATCGTGTTTTCCGATTTTGCCCCATTTTGCTGTACTGTTTTTGTTTTAACATTAATTATTATTCTTTTTTGGATTCAGAATTAAATAAGCTTTCAAACGATATGCCACCCAAAGTTATTTGGTTGAACCGCTTGAAAACAATTTTGAAAAAATCAAAATGGCTGTAACTCAAAAATTTTAAATTCTCCCAAATATCGTTGTGTGGCATATCGAATGATAAATAATTCGACCACGCAGCTGAACCGCTGACGTGAGTTGAGCAAATTTATAAAATTAAGTTTATAGGCCTATGTTTTAGGGTTTCAACCAACAATAATTTTGAAATAGTTCACGACGGTGCTGAATAGCTGCAAAATGGTTCGCACGCCATTCCGCATATTGGGAGTATCTTCAATGCACAAAGCATTGCGTGCTTGGCACGCCAACCCCCGTATTGGGAGTATCTTAATACACAATGCATTGCGTGCTTCGCACGCCAACCCCGCGGTAGAATCCACGAAATGGCTTTGAACGGGGTACTTCAATGGTATTTTACTTTTTAATCGATTTTTGGGGAACAAAGCGAGCTATAAGGTCGCATAAAAAACAAAATGTGCAGAATAATATCCTATATTTATATTATTTGTGGAAAAAACTCTAAAACAAATTCATTCTCGTAGGAAAAATCTTAAAAAATAGTTACTTCCGGTCAAAAAATGAGCTTACGATTGTTTGGTTAAAGAACTCGTCCAAACGACGTAGACAACCAACATGTGTACCAAATTTGAACTAAATCGGACTTAAAATGCGCCCGCTAGAGTGCTAACACATATATAAAAATTTATATATATATATATATATATAGATGATTATTAATGACACCCCAAAACGTGTTCTGGACACCATGATTGGTGCTCATTTGCTACTCCCGACCTTTGGTCTTATCATAAAGGCCGCTGCAATAGCTCATTTTTCCTATGGAAATTCGCTAATAATAAAAGGTGTTGTTTGCAATAATCCATTGCATTACTATTATTTACTTCACTGATTATGCAAATGATGAACTGCACTGCACTGTTTAGTTCTGATGATTATGTGAATGTTATAACTGTATGGTATAGCCCCTCCTACTGTATAGAATTCCCCAACCCCCGGGGTAATGCCGTACAATGTCACTTTTTTTATTATTTAAATTTTAAAATTACAAACAGTAAAATAATTGAAATTTCTTGGTGTCCAAGTGGTAGCCAATGATCCAAATTGCCTGTTGCTTATTTTTTCATAGTTTTAAAGTTTAAAAATTTAAACCCAATATTAGCTGAGCAATAACAATTCTCGCTTAAGTGTGCAGCACAGCCCCGCTCTCCCCTAATACGAAATTGTATAAATTTAGGCTGGACAATATTTTGTTCTTTCCCATAAAATATTTTTCGCATTAATCGAATGTTTGCATCATTATAAATATGTTTACATAATAGAATTACAAACTAAAGATGAGAAAAATACTACAACCAATTAATTTTGACACTATTCTGACGCAGATAATTTAGTAAAATCACTTAACTTACTCGCATGACCCATATCGACGTTACTATCGTTTACCAACAAAACTAATTAACACTAATTACGGTAAAATAAAAAAAATGCAATCTAATCACTACAAAATGTAGTTGTGGTTTGTAAGAAAACGACAACAGTTGATTCCTGGCCGCAGTATGGATAGGAAGTGTGTTTTACGAGTTATTATTTATATTGTTTTGATTCGACGCAATAGTATAGCTCAACAGCCGAGCGAAGCGATACAGACATTTGATTACTACCTAGCGCTGGATAAATATAGCGCCGACACCACACAGTTTCCAGATAATTTTAAATTTGGCGCTGGTGGGTCTGCCTATCAGATAGAGGGGGCGTGGAACGTAGATGGTGAGTTTATCTAAACATGCTCTATAAATTATGGTGAATTTAAGATAACTCAAACAAGTGTGTCTCAAATTTCAGATGGAAAAAACGGTTTGAAAGTATTTGTATAATTTTTAAAAATATGTATTTTCGTTCTAGATTGCTTATGAAATGAATTTATGAATGAGTTTTGGCAAAGTGTGGGGAATATTTTTAAAATTGATGAGGGGGAGAGAAGGGGAACTGGTGCTAAAGTGTTTTGATTTTCAAATTAATACGGCAAATAATTATAAATTCTGGATTGGCTTATTTAAAAAATACAACGAATAAATTAGGCTTAACTGGGGTTTTAGGTGGTATGGTACAGTAAAAAATAAAAATTTAGGGAAAATTATAAAAAGAAAAAGTAAAAGATATCGAAATTCAAATAATATGGGAGGAAATACAAACTAAATAAACGGTACCAGGAACTGGCACATACTTTCTCACAAACATATTTAAATTACTAACAGATTTACTGTGACTTCATAATTGTGAATTGTGGGTAGGAGAGGTGATTTATTAAAGTAAGAGATTAACTAATAAATATTATTATTATTATCTAGAGAGAAAACTATTCGATTGATTTCGAAGAAATTTCCACCAAACACGACAATTAGGCCTGTATAGATGCACGAAAAAAGGTTTTGAAAATGTTTGGAAAACAACTTCCTTTTTTGCCAAAAAACCCTCAAAAATCAGTTATTATTATTATTAGCTAAACGAAAATTTTTTGAAAGATGCTGTTTTTTGCATATGGTACGGTACCCATTAAGCGCTACAAATAAACAAAATTTTGTTGAAATCGTTAGAGCCGTTTTTTTACAAAAAAATAATAACTGATTTTTTTGGGGGGGGTCGCCAAAAAGGGGGTTGTTTTTCAAAAATTTTCAAACCCGTTTTTCGTGCATCTATACAGGCTTACTTGACATGTCTGGTGGAAATTTGTTTGAAATCGATCGAATAGTTTTCGCTCTAGCTTTGTATACATACAGACATACAAACATAGAGACATAAAGACATACAGACATTTTGTAAAAAAACACTTTTTTGGACTCAGGAGGTCCCAAAACGGTTATTTCCACAAAAATCTCAACATCGATTTTTTTGCGATCACTATACTTTCTCTATACTATAGTATAGTGAGAAAGTAAAAATCGTTAGAACTTCTGATACTAGAAGATAGAAAAGTTTTTAAACCAGATAAATATTTACATAAACTTGACAGAAGGGACAAGATAATGGCTATGGCATGGTTTCGACTAGGGTTATGGCAACTATGGGCGGGTGACAGCGTGGATAGAGGGCGATGTGCTCTTTGCGGAGAAGCATCAGCATCAGCAATACACTTGATTATGAGTGTCCGAGGACTCGGGAATTCACAGAGGGAATACGGCAGACAGTGTTGTGCTGCAAAATAATCTTAGACCACGTATATTTGGACCAAGCTGCTTCAATGAGCCTAAAAACTATGAGAATGTGGACAAAAGCAATTGCTGGTAATAATGGACAACACTGACTGACCAAAGAGGTATGAATGGTATGTGTGTGTTTGAGAGAGAGATAATAGGCCTATGTATATTAATGTTTATAAATGTGTTTGTATATTTTTTGTATAAAATATCTATCTTAGGAAAATAAAAAGAGAAATGTAAAATATACATGTTGTGTAGGCTGTGTGTCGCGTAAAGAAATCAATCAGGTATTGTAACTAAGATTGTGTTACATTTATTTAGTAGTAAGTAGGCCTATTATCAGTCGATTCTATGGCAGGAAGGAACAAGTTTAGTTTTAGATATAATGATCATTATGAATTAAAGACCTAAGTCCGGCCTATCTAGCTATTTGTTGTAAATATGTCTTGCTAGTTTTTTTTATAATCCGTATTAAATAAGTAATCTAATATGCAAGGCTAAGCTCCGGTTAGAAGGTCAAAATCCCCTCCGAAATCCCGAAATTTAGTAGTAAAAATTAATACTATGTTTAAAAAGTGCAAATTAAAAAATAGACAACAGAACAGAGGAAGCACGCAATGCTCTGTGTTTGAAAGTTCTCAAAATACATGAGTTGGCGTGCAAAGCACGTAATGCTCTGTGTCTTGAAAAATCTCCCAATATGGGGGTTGGTGTGCGAAGCACGTAATGCATTGTGTATTGAAAATACTCAAAATACGGGGGTTGTCGTGCAAAGCACGTAATGCTCTGTGTCTTGAAAAATCTCCCAATATGGGGGTTGGTGTGCGAAGCACGCGATGCATTGTGTATTGAAAATACTCCCATATGGTTGTAGGCGCGTAATGCACTGTGCGTCGGCCGCTTCTCATAGTGTTCAGTGTCAAGCTCACATGTGCGTCCTTAGCAGCGAAGGAGTTAAAATTATTTAAATTCAAATCCCCGGTCCTGACCTGACCCCCCCCCCCCCCCCCGAAAAGTTTTCCTGACTACGGCCTTGCTAATATGCATTGTAATTCAAGTTGATTGTAAAGTAAAGTTTTATTTTTAACGGCTACATCAGCTTTGCTGGGGCTTTGTAGCAAGCATGTTAGGCTACTACACAAATAAATAATTTATGAAATTAATTTTATTGCACGTAGTCAATGAAAATGAGTAGGGTAAAACTAAAGAAATGTTTTGGTTTTATTAGAGTTGAAACAAAAGAGGGCATAGTAGTTTTACCGAGAGGGTATTTAAAAACTGTTTGTTTCTGAACAAATTATAAAGTGTAAAATTTAATCACTTTAATGAGATCAGTTACTAAAAGATTATTCAATTCAATTTCTAAGTTATAGTAGAATTAAATATTTGTTAACATGTCCCCTCACCCAGAATTATTAAAATTTTTTAAATCTTCCAGTCTATTAATTTTTTAGAAACGTTTTGAAACTACATTTATTGCATATCGCCATATAGTTTTATAAAAACCACTAAAATGCTGCATGTTATGAATTTTACAACATGAAATTTTTGGGAAAATAATATGAAAATTCTCTTAAACTTGTTTTTTTTTTACAGAAAGTGTTTTGTTCGGTAGTACCTCTTTTGTGTCACAATTTTCCTATGTAATATGTTTTTCTGTGATAATTAATATTATGTTAATAATTTTCTATTGTAAGCAAAGTGTATATTTTATCAAGAATATTATAGTTAATCAATAAAATAATGACGATAGGTTATGACGGAATTTAATGAGACATAATAACGTTTTTCGATCTAACTTTAAAAAATTTCCGGTCATTTAAAGGTGAAAATTAATAGTATTAAAAAATTGTAAACCTGCCGAAGACTGGATATGGAAGGCCTACTTGTTTCTTAGTAATGACTTTAATCGTTTAAGTTTAAAAGTAAATGAATCTATCTATACATAATTAATTTGCTAGGGGTTATTTTGTGAGTAGAACTCCTCCTAGAGTTTTTAACAGATTTTGATGTTTTTGGTGTCATTTTACAGAGCTCACTCTGAAGTTGTGCTTCCCTTAAAATGAGCTCAATGTATGTTAAGGGCTTCGCCCCAGTGGCCCTCAAAGTTGCCATGTCAATCTTATGGAAGGTCAATCTTAAGGAAGAAGAAGAAAGATTTCTTTTGATTTTATCAGGGGCACAAAAAACAGCTGTTCGTATGAAAAGCTTAAAACAGCTGATTTTGATCAACAGCTGATTTTGATCAACAACTGATTTGGATCAAAAACTGAATATAATTTTAGGTTAGGTAAATCAAGCAATAGCGAAGCATTGCCATGTCCACTAGTTATTCATTAAATCATCTAACAGATTGAATGAAATTCCACCAAACTGACTCCAAATTTGGAAGTTGATTCAAATGAATTATTTCACAAAATATTTAATTTAGGTACCAAATCGTTTTTAAATGTACTGGTTACATCAAAACTTACTTCGTTTGCCAAAATAAAACCATTAGGCCCTAAATATTCTGCGACTTTCAGGAAAAAGATTACAAATAGTTCTGTTTACCAGATTTTGTACTGAAAACAAAGAATTAATCTGAAGTATAAAAAGAGAAAAGAAGAAACGATTTAATTAAGATACGTTATATTTCTGAACAAATATTAGGACAAAATGCTTTGAAATGTTCCAGGGAAAGGACTGAGTATTTGGGACACATTCGTTCATCGAGCAAACAGCACAGTTATTAACCACGAGACAGGAGACGTGGCTTGCAACTCTTACTACAATTACCCGATAGATGTCCAGTTGATAAAGAATATCGGAGTGAGTTTATGTACTTTGAACATTTGTTTTACTTTTCTATTATCGACAAAACATGAATTGCTAGTTCACGAGCTACAATAACCAAAATCTTAAAGCGTTTTGTGATAAAATCATTAACTTCCAACCAACAATAAAGTTTACTACAAAAATTAAAAAAATTATTTTTGATTTACCTTTTAAGTGTCAGGTTGAGGGTTTTTGAACAATAATGTATGTAACTGCGAAAAAGAAGCAGCAAACATCACATATATTATTTCTTAAGACCATTTTTTTGTCGGTACGCCATAACTTCCTTAATACATCATCAAATAACATGAATGAAGCATCATTTTAAAGCTTTCCTTAACCGCTACACCGGAAAAATATACAAAATTCAATTATACGAAAAAAATAAATAAATAAAGAATCCGAAAGTAACAGTGGTGTAAGATCAAGTAAGTTGTAGGGATATTTTCCTGGCGTTGGCAACACTGATGATAACAATAACCAGCTGGAGAGCTGCCGTAACGCCACTACATTGCTATTTTTAATTAATTGTAAGCGTGGTTATAAACAGCATTGTGGATACACCTATTACTTTATTTAAGTGGGATTTAAGTAAGTTAGAATGCGAATGCTTCGACGGGTCAGCTAGTAAAACATTATTTCTCCTACACACAGAGTGTTTTAAAAGTGTGGACTAATTTGATGATGATATATTACGCCTTATTTCATAGCATAATAAGTTATGGTATAACGGCATGGGGTGGAGCGTATTCTAATACTTTTAAATTATTACAAAATCATCAGAATAAATTACTAAAAATTGTAAATAAGGGAAAATTTAATTCTAATAACCCTATAAATTTAGATCAACTTTTTTCGCTAGGATCATTAAAATATAATACGAAGATTTAAAAGATAAATATATAAATTGGAATAGTATCACCCGTAATAGAAGTATTTTAATTCCTAAAAGATGTAAGAATATTAGTATTAGTATAAGTATTAGGGCAATAAGCATTGTCAACTCCCTACCTAATGAGTTAAAAAGTCCTAAAAACTGAACATGGAAAAAACCAAATTAAAAAAATGGGTCCCTGCAAGTTTTAATTTATGCCAGATTAAGACAATGTAATATATTTTTGACTTTATTTCTGTTGAATATTGAAAATGCATAAAATTGTATTAATTATTATTTTATTGATGTTATAATTCAAATCTTTCCGAAATGTAAATTTACTAGTTTTAAGTTTTAGCTATAATTTTTTTAACCCTACCACTAACAAGTAATTTGTTTACCTCTGTGGATTCATGTAATATGTCACATATATATTATGTAATTTTTTCGGTAGTAAATAAATTCCCGTAATGTTAATTGCAGAATTTACAGTAACAAGTTTCTAAAATCATAAGTCCTGAAATGTTCCGTTTTCCGACTAGCAGCCATTTTGTTTTTAGTACTAAATATATTTCTTATCTCTAGAACTATTTAACCGATTGATTTCAAACTTGTCACAACCCTTAATCACGTCAAGAACTAGTTCATGTAAAATAAGCAGCTTTATGAAATAATTTATTTCAAAATAGTGGTAATTCAACATTTTTAAATGAAAACAACTAAAAAACAGTAAAATGTGTAAGTTTTATTTTGTGACAGAAATTTTGTTTAAATTGGTAATTACTGTACAAATTGATTACCTTCAAGTTGATGATGACGTGAAGGAAGGCTATCAGTTTCGCTTTAAAACTTACTACATAGCAAATCACTGGATGTACCATGCTATATTATATTTTATATGCTTTCATTTAATTACAGAATTCATTGTAGCCTATCGGATTGCTTTAGTTGTAAACAAATGGTTATAAATACATTGTAGGTCTCAATAATTCGACCACGCAGCTGAACCGCTGACTTGAGTTTGAGCAAATTTCCAGCATTAAGTTTACAGGCCTATGTTTTAGGATTTCAACCAAAAATTTGGGAAATAGGTCTATTCACGACGGTGCTGAATGCTGCAAAATGGTTCGCACGCTATTCCGCATATTGGGAGTATCTTCAATACACAAAGCATTGCGTGCATCGCACGCCAACCACCGTATTGGGAGTATCTTTAAATACACAAAGCATTGCGTGCTTCGCACGCCAACCCCCGTATTGGAAGTATCTTTAATACACAAAGCATTGCGTGCTTCGTACGCCAACCCCCGTATTGGGAGTGTCTTCAATCACAAAGCATTGCGTGCTTCGTACGCCAACCCCCGTATTGGGAGTATCTTTAATACACAAAGCATTGCGTGCTTCGTACGCCAACCCCCGTATTGGGAGTATCTTTAATACACAAAGCATTGCGTGTTTCACACGCCAACCCCCGTATTGGGAGTATCTTCAATACACAAAGCATTGCGTGCTTCACACGCCAACCCCCGTATTGGGAGTATCTTCAATTCACAATGCATTGCGTGCTTCGTACGCCGACCCCGCGGTAGAATCCACCACATGGCTTTGAACCGGGTACTTCTATGGTATTTTACGTTTTGATCGATTTTTTGGGGAACCAAGCGAGCTACAAGGTCGCGTAAAAAACAAAATGTGCAAAATAACATCCTACATTTATATTTGTAGAAAAAACTCAAAAACAAATTGATTCTCGAAGAAAAAATCTAAAAAATAGTTACTTCCGGTCAAAAAACGTGCTTCCGATTGTTGGATTTTTTTTGGCTAACGAACTTGTCCGAGTGACATAGGCAACCCTCATGTGTACTCAAATTTGAACCAAATTGGACTTAAAATGCGGCCGCTAGAGTACGAACACATATATATATGATTTTTAATGACACCCCAAAAAGTTTTCTGGGGACCATGATCTTTGCTCATTTTATACTCCCGACCTTGGGCCTTACCATAAGGGCCAATGCAATACTCATTTTTCCTATGGAAATTCGCTAATAATCCTTGCTTTTTTTAGTAAAACAATCAGTCAAGTAATAGAACCAGCTGGCACAAAATGGGGCTTCTTAAAGACAATTTTTACTATAATAACTTATAAGACGTGTACAAATGTTATTAGGGGTAGATTTTACAACCCCTTTATCCCGGGTTCAAACACTAAGTTAGTTAAATCGGTAAGGAACAGATCAATAACAAACATAAATTGTTCAGTGGTAATACTTATCTCAACATTGATTTATTTGCAAGCCCTTGTGATTATACAGACACATACAATTTCTGACACATTAGCCTACACTTATAACTACATACATTTCTTTTACTACGGTAGCAATCATAACAAACATCTTCAATGGAATCATGTAAACAGGCCACTTCCCTTCATCATGGAAAGGAGCCAAAATAATCACGATTCCCAAATCCGGAAAATCAGCTCTCTTTCCAGAAAATCACAGGCCCATCTCTTTACTTCCAACGATTTCTAAAGTCTTTGAAAGATTAGTTTATTCCCTGCTCACCAAGCATCTCAAAGATGTCATTCGTCCTGAGCAATTTGGCTTTCAAAGTGAACATTCCACAACACTCCAACTTGTAAAAGTTCTCAACGACCTTTCTGATGGCTTGAACAATAAAAACCAATCTATTGCAGTGTTCCTGGACATATCAAAAGCTTTTGATAAAGTATGGTGGCACGAAGGCCTGCAAACTAGCCCACAGCCCAGTTCCTCCATGCTATGTACATCTCATAAAGTCATTCCTCGACAGCAGATGGTTCCAGGTTGCTGTCGAAGGTACACTTTCCACTCGTAGACCCATCGAGGTAGGAGTTCCCCAAGGCTCAGTTCTTGGTCCGTTGCTGTACCTTCTGTACACAAACAATATTCCAGTCATCCCCAAAGTATCACTGCGACTCTTTGCTGATGACGCTGTGTTCTACTACAGAACTCTGAACCTGGAATATGGCTCGTCGGTCATTCAACAACAGTTGGATGCCCTACAGCCATGGCTCAGGATGTGGAGAACTGCAGTGAACACAGACAAATCGCAAGCCATCCAATTTTTTCCACTACGTAGATTTCCTAAAGTCCAATTAACTCTTAACAAATCACCCATAGCATGGACCCGTCAAGTCAGATACCTTAGAATCACGCTTGACTCTAAATAAAATTAAACCTGCCCCATCACATCAAGCAAACTCTGACAAGGGCTAAATCTGTCCGTAGGAGACTCCTTCCAGTCATAAACGCCAAGAGCCCTCTACCATTTCGTATCAGATTGTCCATGTACAAAACCAGACCGGTATCAGACCGGTACTTACGTAAGCAGCTCCAGCTTGGTACTCTCTACTATCTGTTTCTTGGAAGAAAAAGTTTGAATCCTTCCAGAACAAAACTCTCCGTTGGATCACCAACTCCCCATGGTACGTATCGAATGATACCATCTCTCAAGGGCACAAAATCCCCACTCTCGAGGACTTCATCCTAAAATTTACAAATAGAGTCAAACACAGAGCCCAAGGGTCTCGATACACATACATCCAACAAATCATCACTGATCCTGCACCTCCGCAGGTCAGAAGAAAACGAACCACCATAAGTGTCCAAAAACCCAAGCTCAATTCTTAAACATCACACACTTTCGTAGCCAATCCCAGCGTATTCCATAGATTCACCATCTCGTTCTCACACAAAATTTATTCCAAGTTTAGTCAATAAACGTTCAATAAAGTCATTTTTCAGTTTCAGACAAGCAGCCATTGTTTTAAAACAGATGCTGTCTTAACACCAAGACTACGGTCTTGCCAATTTGCCAGGTATTGAGTTTACAAGACAGACTGGATGTACAGTACCGGCGACTAAAGCAAGCTACGTTTATGTTATCAACCCCAAAACTCTGAATTCAACGTGACTTTAACAACAGACAAAAATATTTTGTTTTGCTCACTCAGTGTGCTGTCTTCAATTCGTCCTGGTCCTTCCTTCACTCGAAATCCTTCCTCGACGTTCCAATGGGCCAAACTTTGAGCTGTGTAGAGATCCCTCTGTCGCAATCTCCCGGCCTCTCTTTCCACACAAAACTGGCCCAACTCGCTTCCGGCCTCAGACTTTAGCAGACTGGCCTATCGATCACCCTACTCTGACCAAGGTTTGGTTTATCCTGTACAACCCGCCTAGCTTCTTGTTGACATCTCCAACAAAACAATCGCTGCTTCCGTAGCAGTTGTTTTGTTCCACGTTGCGCGACCTCTTACACAACCGAGTTTACATTTCCGGATCCACAACATGTTATACTTCCTGGTCTATCTTGCCGGTCAATACCTTCACATCAAATCACTAACTCTAATAATTAATCACTGCATTTGTTATTATTATTTCTGCTAGATGCTTAAAACATTTGTCTTCTTGTTTATCCGCCTTTCTTAGCTTTGTCTTTTCTTCGCCTGACACGTTTTGGGTAGACCCCATCTTCAGAAGCTTTGTATGCAAATCACAAGTAAAAATGTTCTAATAATTAATATAACTAAAATATATCTTTCATTACACACCCCATCATTCGTAACAATGTACAAAAATAATAACATTTTAAGCATTTTTTTGTCGAATAAATGTTGTTAATGTACAGGTGTTTTGTGTTAAATATCACCTGAAGAAGCCGTCAGTGAAATGGTGAAACATGTCACATTTAAAAATACCAGGTTGTTGAGACATATAAGGTACTTTTTTAACCATTTATTTATTTAATTAACCTAACCTTTACAGACTTATATATTATTTTAATTTTACTTGCAACAAAAAAAACAGCATGTAGGCGCAGACAGATTTCAAAGTTTCCGTTTACTTTGAAATTTTTCCATATAAGCTAAATATAAACAAATTTACATTAAACATAAAATATTTAAGGTTTACAATAAAATTGAACATGTCTACTACAGGAGTTATGTATTTCTTTACTTCAGCTATTATTGTTTCCACCCTTTACACTTAAGTGTTTTGATCAAATAAAAAGTTTCAGACTAAAGATTTTGATGTTACTTAGAACATTTTAAACAGGCTCAATATAGTGTAAACTAAATAAAGTAATATTTTTGTCTGCTATATAAATATAAACTTTTCAGTTGACTATGGTTTTTTGGATCTAGAGACCATGAAATGAAAAACTAAGAAGACATTTCTTCTGGAAATCGTATCATTGTAACAACTGTAGTAAATACTTTCTCTAAAATCTACCAAAAATATACTTTAAAAAAAGTCAAAATTCAGCTAAAAATATTTTACAATCCGGTTTTTTAACATTCAATGTTTAGATAAATGGTTTTTAGTGAAATGAACCAGGTTGAATCTTTTGTTTTACAGTTTCAGTATTATCGGTTTTCTCTGTCTTGGCCCCGGATACTTCCCAATGGCAATGCAAGCTACATCAACCCTGCTGGAGTCGCATATTACAACAATCTCATCAATCTACTTATAAAGAACAACATTGAGCCGGTGGTAAGAACTTTCATTCATTACATAAAAGTAAAGGTAAAATGTTTACGTTAAGTGAACCCATGACATGTGACATAAGTAAAAACGTATGTAGGTAAAAAATGCTGCCAAATTATTTAGAGATGTTATGATTGCTCATTTTGTAATTAATGCTCATATATTGAACAATCGGAACACATACACATAAGCCTACTGGTAATGTTTAGAATAAAACTTGAACACAGACTGTCACAACTAATAAGTTTATTAACTCAAAAACGTTTCAACGACAAAGTCGCTATCTTCATTGATACACCAGCTGCAATAGTCAAACCATAACTATAGTTATAAGAGCTATAATTTGTCTATTGTAGCTCAAGAATCACTGAAGGGCGACTTTGTCGTTGAAACGCGTTTGAGTTAATAAACGTATTAGTTGTGAGATTCTGTGTGTAAGTTTTATTCTATCAATTACATCTTCTCACAAGTCAAGCTCAATATTTATTTATAAACTGGTACTGCCAGTTTTACCAATTGTATCTTCTTTAAACCTATACCAAAAGTGGATAGAATAACTTATTATTCTTTGCGAAGGGTCTTCTGCGCCCCATGCCCGGGCGGCAGCTCACGTCAAACCTTCCCTTTTTGAAAAACTAAGAAAGCTTTGGAGACCTTCCTCATGTATGTAGCTGGTGTTAGGGTAACCTTGTCCCAGATATGTCTGCCACAGCAATACGAGGGCATCACATTCAAATAGAAAGAAGTTTCCTCCTTCTCTCCACACCTTCGACATAATGGGTTGTTCTCTAAATCCCATCAATCAGAGGTGTTTCTTTAATATAACTTTTTGATAGTTGTAAGATTTTTAATCTTCAAATAAAAGATTCCAGTGGCGGCTCGTGATTACCCCCACAACCCCCATGTAACATATAAATAATAAATATATTCTTTAAATTTTAAATATGGCATTTAAAAAATATATTTATTAAAAATATGTCCAAGTTATATCTGTAACTTTCATTGTATCAATAAAATTTCCAAAAACTACATCACCTCATCTCTACCTTTACATTTTTTTAGTTACTTTCACACAAAAGCAATAATTGTATTACTGTTATAATAGAATCTACACGTTTGGCCATTGACAGCATGCTAAGCAGCACTGACAATATAGATTACAACCTATACATGATTCTTGATGCTGCTGCGCCAGCTAAAAAAAAACACAGATTGATTTTCCTATAGACATGCAGTGCATGCCTTAGGTCTGCTACACATCTTATCTGATTGCACATCTTCAAACCGTCAGAAAAACTGAGCAACATTAATGTGAAATTTCTTGTGAATCTTGGAAAATCTGCCTCAAAAATTCATGTTTTTGCTAAAATAAGTATAAAGTGTTGAAGTTTATCACCCACTCAGAATTTTGAGGTTTAAACGGTTCAATGAGGGATGACAGAAAATTGAAGACATCCCATGTCCAGGACAAAAACATTGAAAGAACCGGTGATTTGATCTGAAAGATAGTTGGTTCAGAATTAGCACATAGTACGAATTGACAAAAAATCAACGTTTTGCATAAATATGGGGAAAGTGTGTTCAAAAATAGTGCCCAAGAATCTTACACAGAAATGTTCTTGAATGAATATTTGTGCTGACTTCTTAAAAACCATTACAAGTGATTCAATGCTCATTCGATAACATGTGATGAATCATGGTTTTTTACCTATGATCCGGAAACTACGCGCCAGTCAATGTGTTTAAAGTGTCCCAGTCCACTGAGACAGAAGAAAGCTCAAATGACCAAATCAAAGTTCAAATTAATGAGGGCAAGGGGTTGAGCACATAAATTGGGTACATGAAGGTCCAATTATTAAGCAGACTAGAACTGTGTACTACTGACAGTTTGGTTGTAAAGGCCTATTTTGCCTTCTTCCATTCCCACCTTATTTATGGTGTAACGCTCTAGGGAAATTCCTCTGGTGCAAAAAAAGTTTTCTACTGGCAAAAAAAGCAATTAGTATCATTAAAGGGGTATCTGAACATAATTCTTTTAAGCCCCTCTTCATGGAGTTGAAAAATCCTCCTTTAGCTTGTATTTTCATACTGCAAGCTCTATTGTATATAAAAGTAAATGTACATGAATACAAGCTGGGTGGTGATAAGCACAATTATCCAACAAGGAACAGAAATTTGATTGAATGTGATTTTGTTCGGCTAAAAAAAACTCGGTCTAGTTTTAAATATTTAGGAGTAAGGCTGCTACTGCCTGCCAACTGTGAGGCAATTCCCACTGGGTATTTTAAGTTGGTGTTGAATAGATGGTTAAGGGAAAAGAGTTTTTACACTATTAAAGAGTTTATGGACTGTAATATCAATGACCTTATATTTTAGTTTTGCGTTTGAACTGTATCTTGTATTGTTAGTTGTTAGTGTGCTGTGTAACTTATGTATATACCATGTGTCTGTAATGTTGTAATTTATTGCAACTGTGCTGTTTAACGACAATAAATATTTCTATTCTATTCTATGAATCAGCAATACCACCTTCAGATTCTAATTACTCTCCATGATTAAGAAACAAGCGATCTGAGATGTGGAAAAACAAGTTATGGTTTCTTCACAAGGACAGTGACCTGGCCCATACTGCATGTCTGTCAAGACGTTTTTTTCCAAGCACGATATCCATATTTTGGAACACCCTTTTCACCCGAGCTTACAGCATACAGGGCTGTATTTAGCGCTAGGTCCTGGCCTAGGGCGCAAGCTAAAAACATATTAGTTTAAATAACAAATAAAATGTTAATGATGAGTTTAGAAAAGTTTTTATTTCATTTTCTTTTATACAGTTTATTGGTGTACAGTAATTATTGTTGATTGAAGTTTCGTTTAGTTTTGCAATGAGTTAAAGTTGAACTAGGCCTAGACATGTAGACAGAGGTGTAGAGCGTATGACTGAAGTCTATCGAAAGCCGCTGCTCGGTCGTCGAGTGTGGCTCTACTCTCTACTGGCTGTGGCTTGGTCGACCCGGGGCGCAACATTTTTATGGTGTGGTATCAGTTTGTTAAAATAATTCATTACCATTGTAGTGTCTGTGTCTACAATGAGCCATGAACTAAAACCTAGTGGACGCAGAGTTAAAAATAAGCACGAAGAAAAAGATGCAAAAAATGAAAAAGTCACAGAGCCACAGGAAAGCCTTTTAACCTCCTTTTTTGACGTACTGCTGAGTGTGGAATTGTAAATGACAATATAAACAGTGAAAATTTACCCCCTGTTTCTTCTGTCACATCTTCTGTAAATTCGAGGAAGTTGCTTCTAAAACCAATCCGACACAGGTTGTATTTGAAAATTAACGTGGAGAGGAAATTGATTTAGAGAGTGAGAGAACTGACGTTGTTTTCAGATCGGATGTAAATGAACAACTAAGAGATTATGTGTGCACCAGTAGTATGATGATAATATAATTTTAATAATAACAATACTATTATGATAATATATAATATTGCCATTATAAAGATTATTTTCTGGAGAAAAATTGTCGGACTGTCCGGCCCATCCCCTCCGATGGTATGAAGAAGGGGCGACACAAACCTTGGGTGTAGTAGCACCCAAACTTAAAATCCAGCCCTGGCACCATGTGAATTTTTTTGTTCCCCAAGGTGAAATTAGTACAAAAAGAAACAAGATTTGAAACAAATTGAAGCTGAAAGAAAAATTGACAGAGACCGAACGTGCTTTCTGAAAATGACTTCAAACACAGCTTTGACCAAAGGAAAATTCGCAAGGAGCAATGAAGGAATCGTAGAGGGGAGCATATTAAAGGGAACAATGTTAGTTGTAAATAAATAAAAATAGAAAATTGTATAACATTAATCTGGTTCTTTTTTAGCCATACCTTGTATTCGTTCCCCAAAAACGACTGAAAAATGTCTTTTGGACTTACCCGATAAGAAAGATAAAAGTAAGTGGTAATTTAATAGGTTAAAAATTTATCTGAAAATTATATAATTAAAAAATGTTTTGGTTTTCAGGTGACTATCTACCAATGGGATCTTCCACAAACCCTGCAGAATATCGGAGGTTGGCCTAATCCAGTTATAGCCGATTATTTTGTCGACTACGCAAGAGTTGTGTTTCGTCTTTTCGGTGATCGAGTATGTGTAGTTGTTCTTTTTCAGCAAATAATTTCAAATGAGAAATCAAATTCTGTGTTCCACGTTATCCTCTTACCGTAATCGTCTTATGATGAAGTTAGGACAGGATCTGTAATTTGCAAAACCACTCAATATGGGAAGAGATTA
>JAGFPH010000492.1:67562-90579 GCA_018207615.1 Philaenus spumarius
GGGACAAGAAGTTAGGACAGGATCTGTAATTTGCAAAACCACTCAATGTGGGAAGAGATTAAGGGGACAAGAGCGGCGTGTGACACTAACAAAAGAATTACATTTTAAAATTTATTCCTACAAAATGGAAATATCAAGCATTAACAACTTCTCTTGTAAGACCAATTTAGATAGGACTCCATGCGGGCGTACATAATGTTCTAATATTTGCAGTTTGAGTTTGAACGAAAAGGTTAAGTGCTTCGTTTTGGTACTTGTAGTAACCATTCTTGTAATTTTCCCAGTGACTGTAGCTTCGCCTGGCCAAATAATCGTTCTCCATTCTAAAAAGGATGGTGAGTAAGAAGACAAAAACGATAGCCTAAACTGGAAAACTGAGTAATAATATTTACGAAAAAATTATGACAAAAATTAGCAAAAACTAAACTAATAAGTTATGAAATCCCGTTTTGACCTTACATGGGCCTATGATATAACAGTCTTTCCTTTACACCGAGGCATCAGCCTTTTCATAATTCAAACGTAGTTTTCCTAGATCCTTCTTCATCGTTCTTCCCCATCATACTCCGCACGTAGTTCTTTATTCTTTCCAAAATGGAGAATGATTGTTCAGCACAAGCTTCGATCACTGGTTAAAATATGGGAACGGATGGAAATTTAACGCACTCCTGAAACCAAACACAGCCTAATATTTTCGTTCCAGGAACACAAGCTGCACTAAAAGCGTATCCGGATTTGTCTCTGGAGAGGGGGACTAACTAATAAATTGTGTGGAAAACCGTCGGGTCTGGGGGTATGGAATTTTTATCAATTTTTTTACGAGCTAAGCAATACTTTTACAAACATACAATTAACCTTAAAATGCATGGTTTCAAATTTAATTTGCATCAGCTTAGTTTGTTTAGTTATGAAACTACTGCATTGAAAACACTTATTTAAGAAATTTAAATTCAATTTGTTAAATAACTTTGATGTTTAGATTCTTTTGAATATAACTCATTAGAACATAGCCTAGTTTAATTCTATTTCAATCTTTTTGTAAGGTAAAATAAAATTATAAAACGATTTTTTATGCAATAAGTTTAATATCACAATGATTGGAAACATAAAATTACAAAAACTAGATGTCAACACGATAAATCATCACAATACGTTCATGAATACGAAAGTTTTTTCGAAGCTAAACTTGAATTCTTCTGGATTTTTTCGCCATTTCCTTTAGAACTTCGTCCGGGGTCACAGCAATGTCTTTATGGATATAGAGCAAAGAGAACTCATTGAGTCTTGTTTCACCAGTATATTTCTCAAATAGCTCTTTAAGTATTTAGAAATAGAAAATGATCTTTCCGCACTGCAACAGGTCACTGGAAGGGTAGCCATTATTCGCAATAACTTGTGAACAGAAAGGAACATTTCTTTATTGCAGCGTGCGAGGGCTTCGATGGTATTCATCTTTTTGAAGGGTTTACCATCCTTTTTGAAAGTCTCCGTTCTCTCAGAGTTGATTCTTTTCAAGATTTGATGCCATACTTTTACTTCTCCGTTCAATAGCTTCAAGTTTCTCTCGATATAGACCAAAAACATTATCAATATGAATTTCTTCCTTGGATGTGTCAATCAAATTCTCAAAAGATGAAAGAACCTTCTTATGACTAACAAATCGTTCATTCAGTTGATTTGTGAAGTGTTTCTTTCTCTCTCTTTTCTTCATTTTTCCTTGCAGGGGGAAGGTCGGTCCCCTTTGTCCCCCCCCCCCCTCGTAAATATGTCCCTGGTTCTCAAGGATATTTTGTAAATACTGTCTACTTGATATTCTCCTTTAGAAGGAATAAGTTTTAAAATGTAAATTATTCTAAGAATTCCGCGGACTTCAGATCCAGCTCTGCCATTGGTGCAATTTCATTATAATTAAAAGGACATGTCCAGTAATTCTACAAATTGTCTATCTGTCTTAAGAAGAAAAAAACGTAAAACACAAATTATCTCAAAATTAGCTGCAATGGCTTTCATGAAATTTAACTGAAAATAGTTGTTCATTTCCCTAACTTTATTTGTAAATTTCTCTTAAGGCCTAATATATTAAATAAACATGTTAATTGTGGATGTTAGGTCATGTGGTTCTTATATTCCGAATGAATATTTTCCAGGTAAAAATGTGGAGTACAATAAATGAAGCATGGACCGTTTGTTATGGTTATAGTAACAAAGATTTTGCACCAGGATTTGGTAAAACAGGAGTCACACCGTACATGGTTGGACACACAATCCTCAGAGCTCATGGCAAAACGTATCGCATGTACAACAAGGAATTCAGAGCAACACAAAAAGGTATAGGCTCGAGTCAAATACAATGTGTTTAGTTTCTTTCAATAAGTAGCTTTTACTTTGCGTTGATCAAAGTATTTGTTTTTATTTTTTGGTTCCGTGACGTTTCGCTTATAGCCAGGCATTCGCATAACCAGGAAATAAAAACAACGCAAAATAAAAGGTACTTTCTAAACAATACCAGTCCAGTAATGCAATTAAAAAATCTTAAAGTTTCTTTAATTAAGACTGTTCTATAAATCAAGTTTTTGCAAACTATCACTATCTTATCTTTACATGTGGGAAACATGAAGAACAGGAAAAATAACTTATTACCGTTACAATAAAGGATTGTAGTACAGTATAGTATGTTATAGTATAGCATAACCAAACGTAAAGGTAATTATTATTACAATATTATGATTGTAACAACATATTTAATGTAGGTATGTATACAGAAATATCCATCTAACCAACAACAATAACCTGGTGGGAATAAATTATATTTTAGTGTTAGAGAACCAGAGAAGAAGGTGATGGCTCCCAAACAAGATTACTTACAGCGCTAGAATGGAAAACACAGTTTTCATCACTTTAACAAATTTCAGTGGTTGCTGAAGTTGGATGCTGTTTCTACGCTGTGGGGGATGTCATATGTATGAGTACATAACACACTTAAATTAATTGTACAGGCTAAAGTCAAATCAATGGATGGAAAAATGTGCAGCACCTCCTATAAAAGCGAGTGTACGTCCGTACGTATACATATACGTACATGAGTAACAATATAATTTAACAGCTGATTTCACCCAGGACAAACAATCTGTAATACTTAAACAAAACCCAGCGTAGATTATACTTTGGTGTTATGTTTACGACTTCAAGCAATAATATAATGTTTGTAAAGTTGATTTTTATAAACATGAGTTATAAAAATTCACATGCGACAATAAACTGTTTAAAGGACAATTAAAAGAAGACTTTTCTTAACTCGTCACAAACATTCTCTTTGTTATTTAAACAATTTTTTATTAGCTTGCGTCCCTAGTGCAGGGCTTAGTGGTAAATACAGGCCTGGAGCAGGTGGTGGCAGCTCTAATCACAGGACATGGTCACCGTAGAAAACACATGCAAAGAATGTGCATTTTCACCAGAGACCCCAAACATTGCAAGCTATATAAGATACACGAGTTCCAATATTTGGAATTTTGTTGGCAAAATAACACCTAAACAAAGGATCCCATGATTTTCAAAATTTCTTACCAGCTTATGAGCTCACGTCTGAAATGTGGCCTGCAGCAGGAAACCGTAAAACACCTGATCTGTCAGTGTGTATTGCTCAAATATGTGAGTTATGAAAGCTTTGGAAAGCTAAACGAATGAGAAACATTCCGCAGGGCAACCTCGTCAAAAGGATCCTTAAGTTCACTGAGCATATGGATCTTGTTAAGCCAAACATTCTTTATTTGCGAGTGCAATAAGCCCTTGAGGCTGACGTTCATAAGTATTGGACTGCTCACTTAAGAAGAAGAAAAAGTAGCAAACAAAGAATAAAGAGGTGCAAAATAAGTACCACTACTTTAGCTACTTGTACCACCTCTCTACTGATATTACAAATAACAAAACAAACAATATTATTACCAGCTGAAACAATGCATACGACCGGTAATGAATTATTCAAAATTACTTTAACCAATTTTTACTTTCTCACTATACTATAGTATAGAGAAAGTATAGTGATAGCAAAAAAAATTGATGTTGAGATTTCTGTGGAAATATCCGTTTTGGGACCCCCTGAGTCCAAAAAAGTGGTTTTTACAAAATGTCTGTCTGTATGTATATAAAGCTAGAGAGAAAACTATTGATCAATTTCAAACAAATTTGCACAAAACATGTCAATTAGGCCTGTATAGATGCACGAACAAAGATTTTGAAAAACAACTCCCTCTTTGGCCAAAAAACTCCCAAAAAATCAGTTATTATTTTTTTAATAAAAAAACGGCTCTCACGATTTTGATAAAATTTGGCATATTTGTAGCCCTTAATGTACCCTACCATATGCAAAAAATCGCATCTTTCTAAAAATTCTCATTCAGCTAATAATAATAATATTTATTAAATACTCTTCTAGTTTAAAGTATCTCCTCTCCTATTTTAATACAAAATTATGAAGTCGCAGTGAATCTGTTTAATAATTTTAAAATGTTTGTGAGAAAATATGTACCATATTTTGTTTTGTTTCAGGGATGATAAGTTTACCTTTCTTTGCACAGTTTGCATTTTCGCAAACGTCTTCTTTAGAGGACAGACAAGCTGGTGAACGGTTCATGCAGTTTCAGGTAAAACAAATACATAACAATGGCTCGGTTTTTCGGTTGTGAAATTGGTTAGAAATTTGTATCAAGCAAAAATACTTTTGATATAAGTAAATTAAAAATAAAACTTATTTGAATCGGTAAGCTTAAAACAAATCATTGAACAAATCCAGAACTCTGAAAATCCTAAGCGGTATTACATTTAATAATCAAATTTAACGAATATTGTTACAAAAATATATAAAGGTCTAAATTTAATTCACTTTTACTATACAATTTTTCATAGTTCAATGTGGGCAAAAACAGTATTTCAGTTAAACAGTTAGGCTAAATTTTAAATCTGGTTATCAGCGGAAAATGAAACCCTGTTAAGGACTGGGCTTCATGAGAAATTTAAATCCTCGATAAAGACTGTAAACCTAAACACAATTTAATTATGTGAATAAGAAATTAAGAAAACTACATTTTAATTAATATTATTCACTTAAATAGTATTACATTTTTATGCAACTCTTTAAATAAAACGAGGTCGAAACTTTAAAAAATAATATTAATAAATAGGATGACTGCAAAGGGAAAGTAGTATCTTGGACACCTATGCCTCTGCAACGTTTTGCCGAAAAAGCTCGGTTGAGAAGCATTAGAGTTTAAGGAAGACGCAGGGGCCTGTACACACTACTGCGTCTAGTCGCAGCTAGACTCGTCGAGACGCAACTAGTCGCACCCAGTGCATCTTCAGATACGACACGAAATTGAATATGTGTCTTCCATAAACTCTAATGCTTCTCGACTGAGCATGCGTCAGGACGACGACGTTTTCGGCAAAAAGTTGCAGACGCATAGGCGTCCAAGATGCATAGTGTGTACAGGACCTTACTGTAGTTGGCTCCCAACGCACTGTAGTCTGGGGATATCTTGAGGTTTTTTGATTGGTGGTTGTAAAATTCTAAACCGAGTGTTGCGTTCCGGTGCATTCCGGCACCAGTAAACCCCTGTCAATATGGGGTTGACGTGCAATGCACTGTGCTTCGGCCGCTTCTCACAGTGTTCAGTGTCAAATGTGCATCCTTTGCAGTGAACCTGTTAAAAGGGTTTAAATTCAAATCCCTGGTCCTGACCTGACCCCCCCCCCCCCCCGGCTACGGTCTTGCTTTGTGTACAGTGACAAGGTCTCTTTTCATCTATGCGGAAAAGTGAAAAGCTTGAGAACAGAATGTGGAGAATACAATAGCGACTTGCAATATTGGTGTTCGAGAAAGACTTCTCAAACAGTAATGTGTTCGGGACCACATTTTTTTTCCCCCACAAATAAAGTTTACAATCCATACATCTATATAAATAAAAATGTAAATGTTCGATAAAAAGGATTTACAAATACAAATTTTATATTTTCTGGCCTTGTTTTATTAACACATGGTTTGCCTTCAGGTGTGTGTTTGTGCTTTTCTGTGTTTGTATTATTGTGTGTTTTTTGACTTCTCAGTTTCAGCTCTGAGATGTACTATGTAGATGGTTAAGGTTAGTGGTATATTTTAGTTTTACTTGTTTTCTTTACGTAGGTCTAGATCTCTAAGTTTATGTTCCCTAAGTTCATAGTTACTTAGTAACGGGAGTTGATTTATATTCCCAAAACATTGTGTATTGATTTTTAACACACAAATGATGGCAAATGTCCGAATAACAAATAATAAAATTGAACATCCATCATTAATGTAAATGATAACTTCAAACAGAGAACTTTGTTTATGTACAGCCTTCCGAACAAACCTTTACAACAACATTTGCAACAGACTTAACAGCAAAGTATGGGATGAGTTTAACTGTCATGAATCCAGAGGGTAATCATGGTTCCAGCAATTGTGAACATTTTAAATAAAACTTCAATTCGTGAACCTTACTGTAAAAGTTACGTAAAGGTTCTACGACCATTTGTTTCAAATAGATTTGGAAATCGGATGAATCTTTTTCATCCCAGTAATTTAAAACTTTAATTTGATCAAAACAGATTGGATGGTTTGCACATCCTATCTACAGTGCGACTGGAGACTATCCACCCATTATGAGGCAGAGAATAGATGAACTGAGCAGACAAGAGGGACGAAACACGTCACGATTGCCACACTTTACTCCACAGGAAATAGCTGAAATTAAAGGTAGGCTGGTATTTACACGAATAAATAATGGAAAAGTGAGAAAAGTAAATGTTTATCTGACTATGTATTAGGCCAACAGCCAGTGAATACAGATCTAGAAGTATATACAGTAAATTGGTACAGATTTGATTAATAGTTTTATTGGTGACATTAACAAAAAATGAAGTATGTCAACATTAAAATGTAAACATGCCATGGTAAGGTATGTTAATATTGTATTTTAATTTTGCTTCTGAATGACCACGGACCTAAAATAATCGAGTATGGCATACCCAATATGTTGGCTGACCCAGTATGACACTTGCAAATCTACCGTACTAAACATTGATAATTTCCGTAATGCCTTGCGATTATGTGACTATATCAAAGACCACTAAAGAATACCGTTACGTGGCGGCCAATAGGATGGGCGCGCAGCGTTGCCATGTCTACTAGCCTCGAACACTCCTGGTATTTACCGCTCGAGACTTAAGCGCACAATTTAAAGAATTATAAATGCGTTGAGTCAGCCGCATTCAGTTAGAAGCGTGGGAAGAACGTGACAACATCGCACTAATGCGATTGGAGCGTTCAAGGTCTCGGTGTACACAAGCCCGTCCCTCAACGGTATTCTTTCGTGGTCTTTGATATAGTTGGTAAATGTTAACCCAGAACAATGCACAATAATAGACGCAGTTTTCCTGCCATCTTTGTCAAGTAAGTTATACCATTCGAATGAAAACTATTAGGTTTAAAAAATATTTTAAAAGTTTTCATTACAAATTTGCCATATTTGAGTTATTTTTATTAACAAATTTTAAATAGTCGCCATTTTGAAACGGATTATTAGATAAAGCTGGTTATTTTACGTTAACTAGGTCGACGTAATTAATGGCCGTCTCAAGTTTCAAATCAATCGGTTTAACCGCCTTAGAGACAAAAGTTATTTAGTAAAAAACAACAAAATGGTGGCTAGACGGGAAAGAGGAGCATTTTAGGACCTACTTGTATTGGAATTTTTTTAACTGTAAATGATTCAATAATCATGTAGGCTAGTAAGTCCACATTTTTTAAACACCCTGCATAAAAAAATATTTTCACTCAGACAAAAACACTGGCCATATGTCAGGATCCAGGTCACCGCTACCCCACCACCAAGTGGCTCTGTCCTAAACAATCATCATTTCCGTTTAAATATAAGAGTATACAATGATCTATTTGCATTTGCTGTGAGTGAATCGAGCCGGTAGTTATAAATAAAAAATACTTTTATTTGTTTAGGATCTGCTGATTATATTGGATTGAACCACTATTTCAGTCAAGAATTTACAAGTGGCGAAATGGGTCCTAATCCTTCTTGGATAAGAGATGCTGGAGTTATAGGAAGATATGATCCAAGATGGCCGCCTACTTTTGATTCCGTGTATAAGGTTAGTAAAGCAAATAGATAAACATTTTTGAAGATCTCTTTCGTATAATTTTTATCACTTAATGTGTAATGTACATCAATATGGTTGTGAATCCTAAATCAATTTCTTCTATTTTCTTAAAATAAAATGTTTTCAAATATAATTTTGTTTTTTGAATGTTTACTATGAACTATGTAGGGGAAACTAGCCTAAAATGACATTACTGCCGTGTTCAGCGCCACTTTTGATGTTTGTATGGTAAAACTAGGCAAGCAAGAAAGATACTCTGTTAATGGCGGCAACGAGGCATTGTATTTACGCTTGAGACATAGCATTATTGAAAAGACGAGTTAGAAAATATTTCATTGTATCTATTTTAATGCGTATTGTACCTATATTATTAATAAATTTTATTGATCCATTCATTAACGTTTGTTAATTAGGATTTGTAGAACAGTATGCACTTGTTTAAATAATTAAGGTTATAGTTTAGAAAGCGTGAAAAATCATTCAACCAGAACACCGCAACAGGGTAAAATGACATACTATCCCTCGGGGTAAAATGACATAGTATGTCATTTTACCCCGATGATTTCATTCATTCCTCTGTGTTCTGAGACAGCCTGTTATATAGTGTATTGTTATAAAATA
Organism: Philaenus spumarius; assembly: GCA_018207615.1. Taxonomy (NCBI): domain Eukaryota; kingdom Metazoa; phylum Arthropoda; class Insecta; order Hemiptera; family Aphrophoridae; genus Philaenus; species Philaenus spumarius. The sequence continues at coordinate 76,374 of JAGFPH010000492.1, forward strand.
TGATTATATTATGTACCGTACTGTATGTTAATTTTTTATAACCTAATAGTTACCTCTACATGATTATTGGAATTAATTAACCTAACTAATGTTAACCTCACCCCAGCAGACCTGTCACCCCTTCCTATAGCAATAATAAATAATACTAAGAGAAAATTGAAAAAGTCATGAAGCCGTTTTAACAAGTATTTTTTAAAAGATTTAAAAGAAAAAGCTGAGGAGAAAAAACTGGAGTTAAGAAAAACTGCAAGAAAAGTTCAGAAACGTCTACAATTTAAGAACGAAGACCTGTACGATGAAGACCTGTTAATTGATTATTCCAGCTGACACTTTTCTATTTTAATTTATATAAAATATATATTAAATCAACAAAATAAAGAAAATTTTCTGTTACAAACTGAATGGCAATTATTATTATTCATGGTAAAATGACATAGGAGAATGGAGTATGTCATTTTACACTTAGTTAAGGATAAAATGACATACTAACACAAAATTAAAGATTTGAAAAAAAACTATACAGATTTGTTTAATATATCTTTCAAATCCATTAAATTATCATTTCTAGCCTCCAATGTATACTATTACTGAAAATTACAAAATTTCCATAACTAGAACAGATTTTAATTGATATTTAAAAAGTGGTATGTCATTTTAGGCCAGTCTCCCCTACTGATTTTGATTTAGATCTATAACAAATATGTTTGGTACTAAAAGAGCTTATTACTAGATTTCTACTTTAATAATGTGTTTATTTATTATGAAAAATCTATATTCCAAATAATTGTGAATAGCGTAAAACTTGTAATCACAATAAAATTTTTAATATTTCTAATGATATATTAAATGAATTTACCATATTAATTATAAAAATGTTAATTTCCATTTTGGAGTTAACTTTGTTTACCCAACTATTCAATTACTTCAGTAATAAAAACGTAAAAGAACTAACTGTACAAAGATAGTTTTTTTTGCAAGTGAATTAAGACTAACAAATGTGTGTACTAAAATTATTTATTTATTTTTATGTAAGTTCGATGTATTCAATGCTCTCTACAACTTCATTTCCAAAATTTGCCCCCTCAAATGGACGGGAAAGAATTTATCCAGGCGATATTTATAGAGGCAAAATTTATCGAAAAACGTGGGATTAGATTATTTGCGATTTTTTCCGGCTCGTTTATCAGAAATAATTGAAGGTACAAATAAATTTAATATAATACTTTTTGTAGGGAGTTTTGTGAGCTTTAATTTTTTAGGATCAACCGTTTTTGAGTTATAAGTGAAAAACCAAAAAAGGAACCTTCTTAGGCCCCCCTCCCCACACCGCACCCAACCTAGGACCAGGACTTTTAGTATGTTTAGTTCTAACTAGTCCAATCAAAGTTCTGCCGCCTTATGACTTTCCACCTAGAATCATTCGTTCACTGGACTAAAATACTTCATAATGTAATGTGCTACTTCAAATATAGATTTGTATTGGTTGTACTTATTGTATTTTTACCTTTGCATACTTACAGATCACTCCACAGGGTATGCGAGGACTGTTGAGATGGATTAAAGAAGAATACAATGATCCTTTAATTCTAATCACTGAGAATGGTTACGCAGGACCTCCTAATGGTGGACTGGATGATCAGCCTCGACTAAATTTTTATAATGTAAGTGGTTCCAAGCACAGTCGAACTGGTTATTGGGCAAATTCAAAGAAAACAAGAAAATCAGTTAAGTTTTGGGTATACTGCTTCCTTTCTTTAGTGTACATTTTGTAACACAAACAATGTTTTCAAATCTTTTACCTTCGTTGTAAAAGTTTAATCGGCAACTAAGTAATTATTACCGGTATATATGATGTGTGATTAAAAAAGTACGGTGAATGAATTTTATAGCAGCAACTGCAACGCTACATCCGTTTGATCTAATATGTTTGATAGCCTAATCTGTTGAGGCATTGTCAAGTTTGAAGACGTCCTGATTTGTCAGTCAGCTTCCAGAGCCGCTGGAATGAGGTGTTTGACTGCCTGCAACAGTTTACCAAAGGATTTAACATCCCGTACCGGTCCATGCAAAGCATTTTAACCGATAATTATCAAATGAGACTAGTGAGTGCAAAATTTGTTCCCAGCCTTTTGACTGATGTACAGAAGGAAAATCGTATCTTAGTTTGCACGGAATTAAAGGATCGTCTTCATGCAGTTCCGGACTTCACGGCTAAAATTGTAACTGGAGATGAAAGTTGGTTCTATGGCTGTGACTCTGAGACCAAAACTCAGAGTTCTTAGTGGAAAACCGTTAACTCCCCTCACCCTAAAAAGGCGCGTCAGTCAAAGCTGAACATCTAGGTCATGCTCATTACCGATAGTGAGGGCATATTGCGATCAGAGTTTGTTCAACTGTAAGCTCCGAATTTACAATGGGGGTACTGGAACTTTTGCAAAAAAAAGAGACCAGAAAATAAGGTCAACGATTTCCTTCTTCATCATGACAACGCGCCGTGACACAAGTCGCTTTTGATTTGACACCATTCCCGACATTGGATAGCCACGACACAACAGCTGAAAGTACTTACGAAAGAAGCCTTCCAAAAATGCTTCCACTCCTGGATTCATCGTTGGGACAAGTGCATCTCTAGCCAAGGACAGCACTTTGAAGGAGATTAATTAAAATTCTGTGTAAGCTTATTACTTAAGGTAACAAAATTATTCACCTTATTTTTTGGTTATGTTTTTGACTAGTCAAAAACTTTATTCCTTAAATATTAAGCTATTTTTCTATACAACTTCCTTGTTTGTTTAAACACTGAAAATGTTCAGTTTGTTTTTTTTATGCTGACGCATCATAGAAATCAGCCGTCTGTAAAGACAAGCAGGATTCAACCGCTCCCACATCTTCGACTGTGTCAAATCTTTGACCTCCAAGAAGAAACTACTTCAGATAGTGGTACAGGAGGCATTTGCTCGATGCACGGACCAATCAGTACGACGGGCGGTCCATTTGCTCCTACCCAAAAGATGTGAGTAGGTCTTGAGTTTGAGCAGCAGAATGTGCTCATAATAAACAAAATTCTAGATGACAATAGGCCTCATCGCTTATTGTACGTCGCGCATAAGCTTTTTCAAGGCTGTACGCAACGTAAACAAAACTGCAATGAGACACCTATATGAAATCCAAAAATGGGATGACTGCCATCTCTACACAAGCCGTTACCTTTGACCCGATGGAGATTATTGCCGTCTGCATATGAAATTGAACAAGACGTAATTGCTTGTTTTGTGATCGACAATTTTTCACGAATTTCGTGCCCATGAACTATAGGATGCTGGATTGAAGGAATTTTACTGTATGTTTTTTTTTTTTTAATGTCCTGCTGTTTTGCACTTTAAGGATAAATGAAGACGGGACCTACAGTTTTACGTGGAATCCGAACCACAGCCAACGATGTCTGTTAAGAAACCATTTAGAAAATTATTCGGGGTCAATGGGAATTGAACCTGGAACTTTTCCATTGATGGTTGCCATGACGATTGATAAAGCTTCCACGCTTTAACAACCACGGCCATCGTGGCTTCTTTGACTGTATGTACCTACGTGTTCAAAATATAATATGTTTCTTTAAAGCAAGATAAAAGTTTTCAATGCAAAGATTGTAAAATAGGATAGCCACAGTAGTCTTTAACTAATACATTTAAGGTTAAAATAAAAGTTGATATTGCAGACAAAAACTTTACAAAAAGTGATTTATTGTTTGGTGTATTCTAGTGTGGCGAAAATAATGAAATTCTTGAACAATTTTTATTCTACGTCTATTAAATTTCTCTATTGAAATTAATTATGATAAATAGTAATTGGTACAGAACTACAGAGCAAAAGTCGCTACCATTACGATCTCAAAGTGGTTGGGAACCCCGATTCCATTTGATTTTAGCTTTGCCAGTTATTAAGGTAGTGGGAAATGTTTGCATGAAATGTATTATTTTTGTTACAGGGATATATAACGGAGATGCTACGGGCTATTCACCTGGATAAATGTAGAGTATTTGGTTACATTATTTGGAGCTTATTGGACAACTTTGAATGGAGCAGCGGTTACAGGTAATATTTAGACATAGTAGTCAAATTGTCAATACAAATATGAAGAACAAAATGAAAATGAACAAAACGTTGTTTTTAGTAGCTTAAACGATAACCGAGTTATTGGTTAAAAACTAAAAACATAATTTCTATTAATAATACAGCAGCAACAATAACAGTACAGAAATAAATTATTTTTTAAAGTTTTTAGTCGATATCTCGGTTATCTTTTGAGCTGCAGAAAAAATTTAAAAAACGATTTCTTTGTTATTAAAATGTTAACTTATTTTCCAAAATTTGTTTAACCTACAAAATATTATTTCTTTGTGTAGAAATTTTAAATCGTGTGGAATTTATACAGGGCAAGTAGTAAAGGTTCTTTTTCTGCAGCAGTGGTGATATATCCAATCAGCAACATGTGTTGCCTAAAATTAACATAGACTATGGTTGATCCATTTGAAATAATCCGGAAATATTAATTTTATTATTTTATGATGTTCAATGAAGCCATTTTTAAATACACGTTAATTTCATTTGTTATTTATATTTACTATGACTTACAAGTTCATTTTATATTATAAAACTAGTAAGCCACGATGAAAAATCACAGGCAGATTATACATCATTTATAAAAATACTATTTAAAAACAACAAACTTTATCTAGGCCTGATTATGATGAGGGAATTTTTAACTGGTAAATGTATATAATTATAAAGATTATTAAACTGTAGGGCACTTTTTTTAAATTTTGTACTTACATACATTTTTATGTATCAAAATAAAGATTCAATAATATTATCTTTTAATTGCTTTTTATTTCATATTGATATATCAAATTAATGATTTAGAAGTTATTAATATTATAATGAATAAATTACTAATCGAATATGTTTAATATTGTTCAAAGATGTTGTACAAATGTTTCCCAAGTTAAAAAGAATGGGTAGCTCCTTTAAACTTGTATAAAAGAATATATTGATGATAAAAAATAGTATTTATATTCATTTTATAACCTCAAAGGAATCTTATAACGTATAATAGCCTACATTAGTTCTATAACTCATATTTAAAAAAATCAACTTCACAAGACAATATATTATTGATTGAAGTTGTAAACATAACCCCAAAGTATAATCTACGTTAGGTATTGTTTAAGTATTACAGATGATGTGTGAAATCAGCTTATACATTATATTGTTACTGAGGTACTTTGTCTGATCCTATGTTTGCAGTGTAACCTTTGGTGTGATTCGGGTAAACTTCACCAGTCCAGCGAGGACACGGACGCCCAGGAAGTCGGCTACGTACTTTAAAGTTATGATTCGGACCAATAAGCTTCCAGATCCTAATCAAACTTATCCACTCATACCCGTAAAATAGTTTAACTTTTCATCGCAATATTGTACACCCATAAATTTTAAATACACTATTAAATAAATAATACAAACTCTAATGGTTGGTTATTGCTTGCAGTCAACAAACATGTAAAAATTAAATCAGGGACGTAGAGTACAGGCGCAGGCCCCACGGCTCCTCGTGGTACAGGCCCATCATGTACGATATACACCCAGGGCATCATTTAAAATGTTGAATTATCAGAGGATTGTAGCCCAGACAATCTATGTACGAGCACTTCTAGCAAGGGGTATAGCACTTGTTGAAAAGTCTCTTAGCATTAACCCTTTCCCTGGTTTTCATAATTGACACCAAGTGCCTCATACCAGACCTCTTAAATGGCAAAATTTGTCACTTATATTCAAACTACGATAACTAATTAACTACTTATTCAATATACATGTAATTTTTACCATATCTTAATATTATATTGGTCGGTATATACAAAATTTGTATATTTACTTGCCTAATGCAGCACTGATTTTTTTAAGTCCAAATAAAAAACAAATTGAAAAAAAGTTCACTCACAGTTATAACTTTTACAAAAATGTTAGGAGACACTTTATATTTGTTAGGCCATAAACTGTCTGTTTTATTTGTGTTCAATTACTACAAAACTACATTTAATAAATCAAAATTAACCATGTATTTTAAATTCAGTCTAGCCATGTTTTACGCGACTCTTGGTTTACAAAAGTTGTGCTACAGATGTTACAAACACAGATCTAAAACCGTTAACAGCTGGAAGAAATTAAAAGTCAAATACAACTGTACTGTAAAATGTTCTCTGAACACGTTTCTGAAGATAGTTTAAAATATTCCAACAGATGGCGAAGTTATACGCACTTAAAAGTTCTGCTACTGATTAGTACGGAAAGACAAGGATTGGAAAAATAAATCGCTACGAGTTACTACGGAATACCAGGGAGAGGGTTAAACATAGAAGTTCTTTGATTAGTAATGTTTTTCCATTACCAATCAGGGCTGTAGTCAGCTTTGACATGCCCCGGGTAAAACTGCTTCGCCAGGCCCCTTTCGCAATAATATTCCTCAAATCTCAACTTCACTACCACTTTATACCTAACATTACAAAAACTAACGTTATAACATCAGCAGCTTTCTTTTCTTATGATTTTTTCATGGCCCGCCGGGCTCCCCTAAAGCCATCTGAGGGCCCGTAATCCGGGCAAATGAAACGACAAAACAGGTCTGACTACGGCTCTGTTACAAATTATATAAGCTTCATATGATGTAAATATACAAATCATATTAATGGGTACAAAGACAACAATAAAAATGCTTGTAATATAATGTGAGAATTGTAATTTGTAGCTACATTCTACTGCATATTTACAAACAAGCTTTTCTTGCCTTACGACTAGATAACAATGAATTATCTTGCTAAAATTCAACTGTCCAGCGATTCTACTCTCCAATGTCAACAACCTTAGACTTGATAGTTGGCCTTGTATGGTTGATCGCTGCACATTTTTTACTCAGGCCATCAAGCTGAACGATCTCTCAACCTCTGCAACTGTTATAGGAAAGTGCAAAACAAATCGTAATGTTATGGATATTAGGAAAGAGGCTGGAAATCTTCTGATGAGTAAGAACATCCGGTAATTCTAGAGGTTTTAGCCATCCCTGAAGTTTCCTGGCTGAATACATTTTATGTGCTCCATTTCGAAAACTAGCTATTCTTTAACAAATCCTGATTGGTAGAGTTCGGACCATGTTTAGACAAAGTTATAGATTTCATAATTCTGTAACTGTAGACAGTTACATTAAATTCTCGACATCCATCGGCAAGCAGCTTTGTGGTCTTTCTTTCCCAGCTCCAGTAAACTCTTCATGAATGTCAATGTTGGTAGCAACAATCTTCCACTCTTCAACAATTATTTGAATCATAAGGCTTTCATTCATGCATTTAAAATGATTTACTTCAAAATCAACTGCTGTTCTCTTGACTGAAGGATTTTGTTCCAATAATTTAGTTCACAGAGAATTTTTTGTCTGTGCTGTTGGGTTAAACTTTTAAACCTGTAACGTTTGATGCAAATGGATATACACTCTCCACCCTCACTGACCACTGTGATGTGGAATGAAGTTGGCATCCGATGGCATCTTGAAGTATTTTCTACTTTTGTGGTCTTGAGCTGAACATTGTGAAGTATTTTTACACAATGCCAAAATAACAATGTCAAAACAAAAGTTGAAAGCAGTGTTTGCACAGTTCCACTGCCGTTCAAAAAATGCAATGCGCAGATTGGCACTTTGGTAGATAAAAATGTACAGTTGCTTAGATATACAGTTGAACTTGGTTATAGCACCAACGAAGGGACCGAACAAAAGTTGACGATATGTCCGAGTGATGTTATAAAGATGTACCAACAGGAAATCGTATTTTTGTTACCTTGAGTGAAAGAACAAACAACTATACAGTATTACTATTATTGGCAACATTATTCATGACGTTTATTAAAAAGAAAACATTATACATTTCTTTTAATGTAAAGTAGGGTCCTGATAATTGGAGCTGAGGTCACCTACAATTATAAATTAGATTGCATTGGTTAATGTGTAAAGTTTTAATGAGTAAATACATTTAGTGTGTAATATTACAGTCCATATTAAAACATTAACTTACTGTATTAAAAAACAGGCAACAATTTTAAAGTGTCAACATTACTGTGGAGGGGGGACAACTATCTGATCACAACTACGTAAATGTCTCGCCAGGCTGTACGATTGAGTCTCGCCTCGCTTTTCTATTGTACGAACACTTTCCCAGCAAGGTCATGGGTTTAGTTACACGCAGCACACAACTGTCACCACATACCGTGTGAATTGTTCCTCAGGAGGGGTGGGAGAGTTAGCAGTGTTGCTTGTAGTGGAACCCCGCCTCCTTCTACCGACTTTGAGGGGACCCGCTGGAGGTTTCACATGGGGAAAAAAATATGTAGATTGTTTATTTCGCAGTTTGATTCTGAGGAGGAAGAGAATAGGCGGCCCAAAATCGAAGGAAAGGGGGGATTCTAACATTTTTCGAGTTCTGAGAAAACTGAATTCAAAGTTTGACATTGATATTTTGTGGATTTATGAAGTTGCAACCGAGTGGTTAAAATATTTATCGACGCTAAAACAGGGGTTTATAATAATGTAAAAGATAACCATTTGGCCGGACCTAAAAAAAATTACCCTATGTCCGAGCTGACGCATTAGCCGAGGCTGTTAAAACCAAGTTCAACTGTATAAAAGCACATAGAGCAACTTCTCTCTTGTAGTTCTAACTTTTCCCACTCGATGAAACAGCAGTATAATTGTTTGAATTTAATTACCTCCAGTTCTCTTGTTTGTTGTGGTATATTTCTGAGTTACGAACTTGGAACTTGTCTTATATTTATTAAACTAACAAATTTAAAATTTGTGAACACTATTAACGCAGTGTTCTTGTAACGTTTTAATTTTTCCACCAGCCTCCTCGGCTTCTGGAATTATATGAAACAGAAATAGTAAACCAAAATAAGGGAAACGAGTTTTTGAGTTTCTCACAATTACTTCTAGGCCAGTCGGTAGGGGTAAATTTAGACCAAAAGTTCCAGTAATTTACAATACGGCTGATTTTTTTTTATAAGTACATTAAAGTATGTAGATTAACATAAAAAAAAGTTTACCAGTCTATCGATTTCCCAAAGTCGAAAAAAAAATCGATTATCATTTTTTTTTCGATTATCCTTAATATTTCGAGCTGGGATGAAGATAGAGAAAAATAAAAAATACCACCGTGTAGGGGAGGTATTTTTCAACAAAAAAGGGCATATGTATTTATTTTGTCCGAGCAATGGTTTGTCTGGAAAAAATTCCATAATGCAGGTATGTATTTTGCAGCAGGGGAAATCACTAAAAGGGGACATCTCATTCATATAAGAAGCGTTGGCTCATTCTAAATTGGCCGAATTTTAACATATTGAATTGAAACTTGACGTAAGAGTTAAAATATATATTTTAAACATTTATGCTGAGTCTCAGCTTGTTATCTTGAAAATGACCAGATTTAGGAGTCGATTTCGATTATCGATTTTAGGAGTACCGGACCCACGAACTAATTTAAATCTATTCCAGTTTCGTCAATTTTCGGAATATCAACATCAAACTTATTTTACAAGTTGAATACACCAGTATAAATATTCTTAGTAAGTATGAACGATTTTTTCATGTTATTTTTAAAAACGAGGCGCTTGAAAATAGTCTCCTGTTTTAACTATCTCGTTTTAACTATAACACCTTTGGATTCAACGACTCCATTTTCGACATTTTTGAACATATCGATTTAAAAATTGGTACAGAAGTTACAAACACAATGGTTTTTTGATATACTTATTTTAAAAACTATATTTAAAAAATTGACTAATCTGCAGCCGATTAACTCAAGCGTTTTGATGAAAAATCTAAAAAGGTTTAAAATTATACTTTTTTAAGTTACTTGTGCTTTAAAAAGTAAATAATAAAAAAGGTTTATACTCCTTGATCTTGTTTGAATCTATATATTTAACTTGTAAAAAACTTTCAGGTTGATATTTTGAAAATTTTCTAAACTGGAGCTGTTTAAAATGAGTTAGTGGGTCCGGTACTCCTAAAATCGAGAAACCCATTGATAAGTCAAGTGGCTCTAGATCGAGTCATTTTCAAGATAACAAGCTGAGACTCAGCATAAATGTTTAAAATATATATTTTAACTCCTATGTCAAGTTTCAATTCGATATGTTAAAATTCGGCCAATTTAGAATGAGCCAACGCTTCTTATATGAATGAGATGTCCCCTTTTAGTGATTTCCCCTGCTGCAAAATACATACCTGCATTATCGAATTTTTTCCAGACAAACCATTGCTCGGACGAAATAAATACATATATGACCTTTTTTGTTGAAAAATACCTCCCCTACACGGTGGTATTTTTTATTTTTCTCTATCTTCATCCCAGCTCAAAATATTAAGGATAATCGGGGAAAAAATGATAATTGATTTTTTTTTCGACTTTGGGAAATCGATAGAATGGTAAACTTTTTTTTATGTTAATCTACATACTTTAAGGTACTTATAAAAAAAAATCAGCCGTATTGCAAATTACTGGTAGTTTAACCTATACCGACTGGGCTATTCTTATGGAGAAAAATTACCTCCTAAAAGTAGAAAACCATTAAGACTCTTATAAGTGTAAGGTAATGATTATGGAAAATCACACTATCTTACTACCTGAGGATTTACCAAATCCTAATATGGATTAAGTTTGTTTTATACAATATATTTAGGGTATTAACACGTTCACTGCTATGCAAATTTCGTATTTCCTACGCTAGGAGCTGACCTTTTATTTTTTATATTTACAGCCTAAATGAGTAGAAATTACTTTATTTTTTTATTTTTGAACCTTTCTACGTAATAATCACTAATATTTTAAAGCGGACGCACATGTCCATAGCACACAGGCTTAAAATTGGCGTGCGAAGCACGCAATGCTCTGTGTATTGAAAATACTCCCAATATGCAGGTTGACATGCAATTCACTGTGCGTCGGCCGCTTCTCATAGTGTTCAGTGTCGAGCTCACATGTGCGTCCTTAGTAGTGAACATGTTAGGGTAATAGGAATAATGGCAATTAATTACTCAAGTAAACAAAATAACTTTAATATACATACCGCCTATAAGAATTACAAGATTTCTTAAACAATTAATTGTCAACAATTTAATTACCGACTAACAATAAATATTTATAACTATCATAACCCTAGTATTTATAGTAAATCCAATCGCTTCTTATAAGTACTCGTACTCCTCTAAAGAATTTCTATTTATTTTAAAATTACTTCAAATTCTTGTTTCAAGTTTGATACTATTGTTCTCTTTTATAGGAGATATTGTTGTCAAAAGCTCTTTGACTTGTTGATATGCAGAATATACAACACATAAAACGTCTCTGTTGTTTTAAGATAAGCGTACACAAGAACGTTCCGGCCCCTTCACTATTGAGCGCTTACCTTTAAAAAGCTATTAACCAAAATTTGATAACATGCATTTCTCTTATTTGTATAAGTTTTATATAAGTTAAGTAACAAATTGCAACAATAACGGTTGACCAATTTTAAAATACAGTAAATCCTTGATTGACTGAACGCCAGATTATTTAAACTGCTTCTCTAACAGTAAAATATAAAAACTGAATCATTAACAGTTGGATAAAATAATTTATAAGTACAATTTTTAATTTAAAGTAACATTGTAATTCTTTTTACTGTGACCCTTTTACTCATTTTGTTATGAATTCGCAAGGTTTTGAGAAAATTCCTCAATCTCAAATTTTCAGTAATCTGACTGGTTACGGTAATTAGTTCCGATTATCAAGGTTTTACTTGATGTACAACCAGCATTACTTACTTGTTACCAAATATATTTAACACATCGCAGGTTGTATTTTGTTAGCCACAAGATATAAATTGCAAAATAAATTATGAAACTTGTGCGTTGACAAATTACAGATTTTTCAGTAGAAAATAGTACAAAATATAGATCTACTTTACATACATAACTTAGGCTACGTCTAGTAATACATTCATTTCTTATTCTCAACACCTCATATTTATAACCATTAATAACCCACCGCCGATTAAATATCACAGACTGTTTTTCCATCACATAGAAGTTACTCCCTCTACACAATTTCAGTGAAAATGTTTGCCATATTTGCAAAAACAACCAAAAGTATAATCTTTTACGATTGCTCGCTGCTTTTACAAAGTGTAGAAGTAACCGGCTGAATTTCTTTCTTATCCTTTGGGCAGAATCCACAACTGGGACATTCAAATTTACCATCGGCAATCGTGTTGGACTAAAACAAACAAAAAAGTCAATCAAATCCAACAGTCATCATCATTTCCATCTGATTTTTCTTTACTGTACGGGTCAAAGTCACAAAATAGGACAATTTTAGTCCCTTTATAAAAAAAATATTTTATGACAAAAATACATTTTTACATTTCTGAAACACTTTTTTCCTTCTCACAGTTCTCACTAAACAAGTTGCATGATAAAAAGTTACTATTATTAGTGACTAAAATATGTTTCCTTTCTGAGAAATAGAAATCGGTCACTAAACTTGACCAGCTATCTTAAATGTTGAATAACAAATAAACAAACAAGGAGATCGATAATTGCGGCAAAAACGGCATAGAATAAACATTTGGTTCTTTTCTTATTCTACACTTGTCCCTAAAACAGCTGAGCAAAGACCGCCCAATGTTAAACGCTGCCTTTACGTTATCGATCGCGATAGAATTGGCTCGAACAGTCTGTTGGAAGGTTATTAGTGAACTTCAAATGCTGGCTTAGTTGAAATAGTTTCAATTTGTTAAATTCTTCGAAAAATCACTTAAATTTAAGGTAACTAATAATAGTACCTTAATTGCATGACAAAACGGTCACATAAATAGTTTAAGTATATATTAAAATATTGCAGTAACCAACATGCCTAGTTAGTTGTGCATTCGTTGTCTTTATCCTAAACTCAATAAGACAATCCTATGTTACCTATTGATGCTAATTCACCGAGTTTTACTTAAAAATTACAAAACGGTCACGTGCAAATCGGTAGCGTGACCGCCGTGGTATTACGTGACCGTTTTGTTTATTTACCACTTTTTGTAATTATATCCTTTGTTTATGTTTTATCTGGAATTATTAGAGATTTTGTTATTAAAGATTGTGCTGTTATACATATTAATTCAAGAAAATACTTTGCTTTGTTTTTAATATTACATTATTATAGCCAATCTGTACTTTGTTATGATTTTTCCTTTGCTTTGTTTATTTCAACATTAAAAACTGCTTGCCCCAACCATTGTTTGTTTTAGTTATCAAAATGACTATTTTACTTGTCTTCCTGCATTTTGTAATCACAAATTTAAATCACTATCAAAACGGCCCCGATCGCTACCGCGCGGTTACGGTTGCTACAACGCGGTCACGATCGCTACCATCCGGTCACGGCCACACATACGAAATCGGCAGTATAAATGTTTGATTCAAAATCTGATTGTATAATTTCTATACAGAATTATTAACTGAATGTTATTAGGTATATAGATATTATTTATTATATTTTTAAGCTAATCTCAAAGTAATATTTTGCCGATTTAGAAAGCGTGACCGATTTGTGTCCATTGATGCTTTGGTACACTAAAAGCCCATAAAAAAATAGAAATTCATAAAACTCAGCTCAGCTACATATGAGATAAGGTTCCTGAACATGTTATTTACCTAATATGCTACATATTTATATAAAATCAAATACTTAATTTCTATTTTCTTTGAAATTGTCACATTTTGTGACTTTGACCCGTACATGTAAATTTTTCAGTTTATTGTTTAAAAATATAGTAGGACCTCAATTAACCAAGATTGTGGACCGGCCTATACTCGGTTAGCCAAAAACTCGGTTAATAAAAACTACAGTACTCAGTACGATGTTCGTAAAAGCCAAACATCACATGTTTAGAGGCAATGAGATGAAAAGTGGTTGAGTGCAAAACAAAGTACAGTGTGAAAGTACATTGTAATGACTGCAAATACAGTAATGTAGAAACAAGTACGGAAAAAGAATACAAAATTATGTAAAAGATCAAAAACTACACATTGAACAGTGATACAAAAATAATATTGTATCAAAGAAAACTCACAAAGTGTTCT